>JARYGA010027695.1:0-26044 GCA_030545235.1 Helianthus tuberosus | reverse complement strand
AAATTTCTCAAGATCCATCCTTACACTTGCTAGATCATGTGTTTAATCATCATCTAGCAAGCTTCATATGATGATCTACATCATAAACACAAGAAATCAACAAACAAGTTCAATACATACACTAAAATAACTTGATCTTCATGTTTTTAAGCTTTATGTTCATGATCATCTTTATGTTTTCTTGAGATTCTTTAGATTACCAAGTTACATTATACATTAACCACTAAAATTAGAAGTAAAAACAAGATTAAAGGAGCTTACTACTAGCAATATGGCTAGGGAGAACAAGTTGCAAGGTGATGAAGATATGAAGTGGATAAAAGCTCCTAGAGAAGGTCCTTCAACTTCCTTTGCTTCCCACCTTCTTAGTTATACTTGATTCACCTTAGGATCACCTTAGAATGTGTTGAATGAAGCTAGAAAAATGAAGATGGTGGAGGGCGCTTTAGGCCGTAGGTGGGGGAGAAGAAGAGAGGAGGTTGTGTGTTGTTTGAATGGTTGAAAATGATAGAGTGAAGACCTTGTGGTTACTTATAATTCATTTCCAACATTATGTTACATATTGGTTAATATGTTCTATATCAAGATAACAAATCAATTAAACAAATCAAAAGAAATCACCTAGTGGGACCCTCTTTGTAACCGGCCTTAAAGTGGGGGGGGGGGGGTATTAGTTGAGTTTCAACTTCAAGTTAAGTGTTCTAGTTAGATTTCAAGTGTAATGTTTAGTGTTTAATGTGTTATAGTGCTTTAGGGTGTATTATGGTGTTGGGTGATCATAACTAGCTTTGTAACATTAAAACAATGCTTCTAGTTGAATTTTGGTGTTTCGGGTAGTGTCCGGTTGTTCGGTTGGTTACCGGTTCGTTAAGGTGCTAAATCGCGCAGTTTAGTGTGCTTTATGATGTCTTTTATGACAGTTTTGATTCCCGACACTTATCAAGGTATTCTGGACCATTAAACCACATATCTGCATTATATTTTGATGTTAAAATGCTGATTTTTGCTGTTTTCTGCAGAATTCTGCAGTTTTAGTGTGTTTCAGGCACTTTCTGGCACTTAAATCGTCACTCGGAAGGCAGTTTTATGATCCCTACTTCCCTACATACTATTCTAGTGTAACTCTTGGTTCCGGGGTTCATTTTGTGTTCTAACAACATGTATGTCTGAGTACTGAACTCCCGTCAGTACTTCTAGTTTATCTGATCAATGTACTAGTTTTGTTTTGTGCACTAATTCAACTGGTTCTTGTTGCATTCAGTAATGATAAGCAATCACGCAACATGTAATGCATTTGTATATCTTTGACATTAATCAGAAAATCATTCATCTCATTAGCTCAATCATGCACAGTCATTAAAGTACAAATTATTGTTTATGTTGTACGGAATACATGGAAAAGTGCCAGTTCTCATAACAATACTCTTCTTCGTAACCATCATCTTCATAGTACCAATTGTAACCTCCTGAGTATTGATCCATAAGAATCACTCAGCAGACCCTAAAAGAGTCTGGACCAGAAAACAAAATTAAAAACTGAAACAGAGGCTCACCACGGCCCCTTGGTCAGTGAGCACGGCCCGTGGTCAGAGTCTGTATCAGGGCGCTTTAAAAATGCTGCTGGTTTTATGCATCATGGGGGCGTGTTGAATGAGCACGGCCCCGTGTTCAGAATCTGTGTCTCGGTGTTTTAAAAATGTTTTGCTATTTTTATACAGCACGGGGCGTGTTTAGTGAGCACGGCCCCGTGTTCAGACTACTGTAATGCAAAAATTCCTAAAAATGTAAAAAAAATATGCACGCAATTTTGAAAAGGTTTTGAAAAATGATTAGGCCGTTGATTTTAAACTTTCTTAAAATCCTTGTGTCCCCAGCAACGGCACCAAAAACTTGGTGTGCGTAGGTGTGATATGATTTTATTATTATTTTGAGCCCATTTTACGCATTAATCAAGTTTTAAATTTATAAAACACGATATTCTACTAACACTAAACACACACTTGGGCAAGTGCAACCATCGTGAGCGTAGTATAGCGTTGGTAAGATATCGAGGTCGTCCAAGGACACAAGAGCTTTTAGTACCGGTTTATCCTCAACGTCTAATCAAACTAAATTTTTGAGAAAAATTTTGAAACATGAAAATAAAAACTAAAAACGCAGAAATAAAAAAAAAACAGATAGACAAGATGAATCACTTGGATCCGGCTCGCCTTTAATGTATCCTTTGATGATTTTCGCACTTTCGGACTTTTTAAGAGATTATCTTAGTTATAGTAGTAGGCCCCTCTTTTGAAGCTGACGTTACCCTCAACCCAGTGGTTTGAGTCAGCAGGGATACAATCCCAAAGGGTCAAAATATTGAAAGATAATTAATTAAGTTATTAATGCAAAAAGTGGTAGGCCCCTCTTTTGAAGGTGACGTTACCCTCGACTAAGTGGTTTGAGTCAGCAAGGATACAATCCTAAGAAGTCGGTTTAATGTATTAATAGTAGTTTACATATGAGGGGTTCAAGCTATTCGCACCCCCGCCATCCAATACCAGTGGGTATTGAAGGAGGTCCTAGTAAGCTTGAACCAGGTCCTTGCAGGATCTATACACTGAACAAGGCAAGAACCTTACCAAACCATTCCCCTAACCCCCGACCAGGTAGTCAACATGCTTTTATATAGACCGTATAAACATGAATGATGCAATCTTTTACTTTATATAGACAGTAAAGTAACACCAAGACACAATGGAAAAATGATAGGATGACTTCACCTTCAACATAAGAAACTAGTTATTAAAGTCATTAATACAAAACCAAATAAAAAGTGCAGAAATATTAAAAATCAAAAGTCATACATAAAAGACTTGTCTTCACCAAGTGATGTAAGAGGCTTAACCAAACATGGCCTTTGATTGGCAAGAACCCTTACAATCAATGTTGGATCCCGAGACTGCTACACACTCTAAAGATGGATGATGGTGGTGAGTGATGGTGTTGTAGTGGTGGTGGAGTGGTGGCAAATTGGGAGAGTAATGGTTTGCCAAGGGATGCCTTTGAAGTGAACCAAGCACCCCTATTTATAGCCTGCACAATGCTCTGGCCATGGCCCCGTATCCAGCGGGCACGCCCCCGTGGCCAGCCTTTTCTCTTCCTTCATTAAATGCAAGTGTCAGCAGAGGGTCCCACACGGCCCCGTGGTCAGCATCGTATCTGTACTATCAAGATTTTGCAAGATTCTGCATATCTTTGCGTTGACCACGCCCCATGCTCGGCTAGGCATGGCCCCGTGGTCAGTCTTCTGTTGTCTTGTTTTTGCTTTGGGGATGCTGCCGAGGGGTCGGGCATGTCACGTTTATTCCTTTTCTTTGTATTTATGTTGGTTTTGGCTGTATATTTGTTCATTTTGTTCGCTTAAGCTCATTTGATCCTGTAAATTCAAAAGAAAGACAAAAACACACTTTTTCCAACATTAGTACTAAAAATGTTAGTTTTATACCTTATTTGATGTAATTTATATGTTACATTTTGCACACATCACGAGCCTACACTTGGACTCACCCCAAGTGTAGTACTTACACATACTACCACCCAACCCACACACCATGCCGCCTTTACACCACGTGCAATCAATTCGGGCATTTCAACACTCAATGCTGAAATAGCCAAAAACCACAAGGCAACCATAACCAAGCTCCAGCCCAAAACCACAATAAAATTTCGGCAAACAACGGTCACACCTGTTACAAGTGTGGGGACCCAAACCACCTCAGCAACCAATGCCCGCAGCGCAACAAGCAGACGCTTTCGTCATCACCACCGCTCAGGAACAGAACAACAACGATGTCATCAATAGTACGTTTCTTGTAAACGATGATTATTGTGACAACTCGTATTTCCGAACCTTTCATGTATTTTGAAGTAACCTGTGTGAGCGCTATGTGAGTAACTATTTTGATTGTTTGCGATAAAATGTTATGTTCTATTATGTGATAAGTGTTATAAGATTAGTGTGTTATGTATATACGTGTAACATATGTGGATCGCACAATGAATAACCGATTGCACAATACACCCCGAGTCGCACAACACTCTTTAAATCATCTTGGGCTAGCCCTCGGCCCAAGCGAAACCCGATTTTTGGGCTCGGCTCACATCCAGCGATTAAATAATTAGTTTTGTGAAAACCCTCTCATTAAGTTAGTATTTGAAATAATCACAAAACCCTAAAGCTCATACTCTCTCTCTCTCTTTTCAACTTGACGGCAGCCTCCCATCGTTGTTAGCAACCATATCTCATCATCATCATCGGTTAGTGCTATCTCTTATTTGTTTAATTTGTTAAATGTTGATTCTGTGAGAACATGCGATAATGAAACCTAGATGTATACATGTAACATAAACAAAATAAGTAGAGTTGGTGATGATGAGTAAATCGGTGAGATACATGAACTTATTGTGCCATTAATTACTTGATGTGGATAACTATTAATGTTAGTGTAATTTACATCAAAGTCAATATTCGGTGGACTATGTTGGGACTTGTGAACTTGATAACTATGATCTTGTCTATGGGTGTATATACTGACAATACATGTGAAAGACTAGGAACTTCAAAGTCAATGGCATGATAGAATAAATTGTCGGCCATTTTAATATTCCATATGTGCATGTAATTTATCAATTTTGCGGACCAATAGAATTATAATAGGTTGTGGTTTGGTCAAATAGCAACATGAAATCAATATGCACTTGTCGGCCATGGTTTTTTATTTTATTGATGATTTATGAATAGATCTAAGGAGTTAGACCACTGATCATATTAGTTGATGATTGATGAGCATGTTAATCGAGGATTGTATGATTATGTGTTAATGTTTTGTAAATACATCGAGGATCTTATTGAATGATTTCATGATTGGGTAGGATTGAATAACTGTTACTGATCGATAGGGTTCTTAAGAGGATTATGTTAAAAACCTTGTTTGATCGATTAAGGAATTGGTTAGAATCAGTGATTTTGTTAATTGATAAAGGACAAATTTGGAAACCATTGAAAGATTGTAACTGAATCGAAATCTTTGGAAACAATGTAACTGATATGCAAATTATTCGGATGTTTAAATGGATCGCACAAGGACAACACATTCGCATAAGAAATTTGTGTCGCACAAGATTGTTGTCTGTTTGTTAATTTTGGGCCTGTTGTGTAGTTGTTGGGCTGATTTAGTTGGATCGCACAAGTGATAGGATCGTACAAGCGGTCCGAATCGCACAAGACTTTTGCATGTTTTTAGATTGGGCCGTGTAATCTATGTTTGGGCTTTTAGCTATTTGGGCTGGGTATTTATCTGAGTCGCACAACATGATGTGGGTCGCACAAGGCTGTGCCGACCGCACAACATGTTGGACCGAAGTGTCTAATAGGGCTAGGTTAGTGAATTTCACAAATGGTTCGGCCCAATACATCTTAAATTGTACAAGTATGAAAATGCTATGTTCTTGACTGTTATGTGTTGCCATGATCTGTGCATGTTCGTAA
The DNA here is from genome assembly GCA_030545235.1 of Helianthus tuberosus. NCBI lineage: Eukaryota > Viridiplantae > Streptophyta > Magnoliopsida > Asterales > Asteraceae > Helianthus > Helianthus tuberosus. Next base: position 20,514 of record JARYGA010027695.1, on the reverse strand, counting down.
CTTGCTATCTCTGTGTAAACATACGTGCACTACTTGAAACCAAAACCTGACTTGTATAATAACCATGATAGGACGTGGTTGACCACTAGCCTTTAGACTTGACCTTTCTTTGTAATCTGCCGAGCAAACCAAGGTGAGTTCACACTTCTTTACAAAGCATGGGATTCCCGGGGGTTGAGAATGGGTTAAGGAATATAGATTCCTCGTCCAGTATGGGACGGATTTAACTATACTAGACTAGAACTCTATCAACGAAGTCCCTCCTTTTATATCGACTTAATCACCGAGGCCAATGGCGAACGGGTCATTAGTTAAATAGCGCTGTTAGGTTTAACAAACCTCACACCGTGCCACAGAGGACGGGCGTGGACTAATGGACTATGGCACGTCAGTGATGATAGACACAGACGTTAGGGCACTTAAACATGACGAACGTTAGTAGTCGATATGGTAACGAGTCTGGTGAATTAAACATGGGGTAGCCCCCATGGCCATAGAGCCGGGCTGGAATAGCCAACGTAAGAACGGGTAACTAATAAACGTTTTTCGAACTATGGGGTAACCCCTACGGCTGGATAGCTGGTAAAGAGCAAACTGTGTTTTCGGAATAACTATAAACTGGACAACCAAACGTGAACTCACTCAACTTGTTGTTGACTCGTTACTACATGCTTTGCAGGTCTATAGGTACTTAGCTGGAGCTTGCACAAGGAAGAGTCGTTGTGGGACATGGACAGCTGTGTACCATGTTAAACATTTGGATAATTAAACTTTTGATTTGGTTTTGATCATTATGCTTCCGCTCATAACTTAACTATGGTTGTTTTGGACACTAATCGTGTTGGTTGGACTTTTACATTTAATTATTTACTTGTTCAATATGATTAGTGGTTTGATCCTGGTCAGTCACGCCTCCAAGCGGTGATACTCCACGTGTGGATTTTGGGGGTGTGACAGATTGGTATCAGAGCCATTGGTTATAGAGAACTTGGTTTTAATAAAGGAAAACGTTTTTGTTAAAACCAGACTATAACCTGTACAGTGCTCTACGATCCACAACGACGCTTCACTCCACGTGCAAGGCTCGACATTCTGGGTGATATGGTTTACGTTTATATTGCCTACTTGCTAGATTGCATATAACTTTGCTCATGGTATGCTTAGATGAACGTAGTAACTATAGTTTGAAAACACATTTGTGCTTGCTCCCTACTGTCACTCCACACTTACACACATTCGCGACACCTTTCCTATTTGTGTTTCCTTCTATGTGAAGATCATGAGGGAACGTGAGAACCTAACTCAAGCCAGTTGACGGCTCTTATCAACGAACCAGTTACGACAGCACTCGCAGCCGCTCAGGCAGGAGGTATAACCAGCTATTCCGAACCTATCCTAGGATGTTAGATCCTACTCTCATGACCCAACTCTCGCGCTTAACCCTGTCTCTTCTTCCTCGCGCAACAAGGTCAGAACGCTCAGCCGCCTGTATGCACAATTAAGACGTTCGTGGACTGTCGTCCAAATACTTTCAGTGGCACTAAAGGAGCTGTTGGACTCCTCCATTAGTTTGAAAAGCTCGAGTTTGTCTTAGAGACGTGTGAATGCCCTGAGGCTCATAGGGTGAATTACGCCACTGGTACTCTCGAAGGCACTACGCTAACTCGGCGGAACGCGCAAGTTCAGATGCTGGGGCTGGCGGCTGCTAATGCCACCCCATGGAATGATTCTTAAGGAACTGATCCAAACGTGAATGCCGTAGTCGAGATGACATCCGCAAGCTGGAAGTGGAGTTCTTAAACCTGAAGATGACAAGGTCAGAGATAGAAGCGTACACGAAACGATCCAACGAACTGATAGTGTTATGTCCAACAATGGTGGATCCTCCCATCAAGCGCATTGAGCTGTACCGCAAAGGCTTAGTACCAGAGATTCAAAGTCATGTGACATAGGCCAACCTTGCAACCATTCAGGATATTACTCGTCTTGCTCAACGTCCCTCAGATCAGGCGATAGGACATAATAAACTACCGAAACGTATTAATGCTGCTACAACTACTTCGGATGCTCCCAGTGACAACAAACACAAGTTGGATGGAAATTCGAGCAAAGGATTCCACTTCGGTTCAGTCTCAGTCGCAGCAGCGAAAAACGGATGAGTACAGGAGCCCCAGGCAGCAGTCTTTTGGTAATCGAAGTCAGGATGGATACCGGGGAAATCACCCTAAGTGAAATTGATGTAAAATGAACCACAGCAGCTCGTGCAACAAAGATCGTCGTTAGAGATGCAACAAGCTTGGTCATGGAGCCAAAGATTGTAGAAACTCACGTCCTGCAAACCAGAACCGACAACAACAGCCACAAGCCCTACAAAATAAGCAGCAACAGCAGGATAACAAGGGATGTTATCAGTGTGGTGCTAAAGATCATTTCATGAGACGCTACCCACGACTGAACCAGAATCAGAATCAGAACCACAACCAAGGAAACGGGAACAATAGTGGAGACAACAACGGGGGTAATAATGACGGCAATGGTGCCAGGGGTCGAGTGTTCGTAATTGGTCAGAATGATGCTAGGAATGACCCCAACGTTGTGATGATTTCGACATCGTTATTGGTATGGATTGGCTACCTCAACATCGAACAGAGATCCTTTACAAGGAAAAGATTGTCCACATTCCTCGTGCTGGTTAAGAACCTTTGTTAATTCATGGTGACAAGCTCCTGGAGCAGCACCTATAGCTCGTGCACCTTATCGCCTAGCTCCATCAGAGTTGGAAGAACTCTCTACGCAACTACAAGAACTCTTGGATAAGGGTCTTATTCGTCCTAGCTCTTCGCCCTGGGGAGCTCCAGTGCTATTCGTGAAGAAGAAGGGCGGTACCTTCCGTATGTGTATCGACAACCGTAAACTCAACAAGGTGACCATGAAGAATCGCTATCCTCTTCCATGCATTGACGACTTGTTCGACCAGCTGCAAGGGTCGAGTTACTATTCAAAGATCGATTTGAGATCAGGATATCACCAGCTGAGAGTCCGAGAAGGGGACGTCTCTAAAACAGCCTTTAGAACCCGTTATGGACACTATGAGTTTTTGGTCATGCCTTTTGGGCTGACGAGCGCACCTGCGGTCTTCATGGACTTGATGAATCGAGTGTGCAAGCCTTACTTAGACAAGTTCGTTATTGTCTTCATCGATGACATCCTGATCTATTCGAAGAGTCAGGAGGAACACGAGCAACATTTACGACTTATTTTGGAACTCCTTCGAGCAGAACAGCTGTACGCCAAGTTTTCAAAATGTGACTTCTGGCTTCGTGAAGTCAATTTCTTAGGCCATGTGGTAAACAAGGATGGGATCCATGTTGATCCATCCAAAGTAGACTCGATCAGGAACTGGCCTGCACCTAGAACACCAACGAAAATTCGTCAATTCTTGGGTTTGGCGGGCTATTACTGAAGGTTTATCAAGGATTTCTTCAAGATTGCGCAACCTCTCACCTCAGTAACACAGCAAGGTGTCACCTATCGTTGGGGTGATGCACAGGAAACTGCGTTTCAACACTTAAAGCATAGACTTTGTAGTGCCCCTATCCTCTCATTGCCTGAAGGCACAGACGATTTTGTGGTTTATTGCGACGCATCCATCCAGGGACTTGGATGTGTGCTGATGCAACGTGACAAGGTTATCGCTTATGCTTCACGTCAACTTAAGAGTCACGAAAGAAACTACACTACACACGACTTAGAGCTGGGAGTTGTTGTTTTGCACTTAAGATATGAAGACATTACCTGTATGGTACCGAATACGCTATATACACTGATCACAGGAGCCTCAAGCATATTTTCAAACAGAAGGAACTCAATATGCGACAGCGACGATGGGTCGAGCTACTGAATGACTATGAATGCTCGATTAGATACCACCCGGGCAAAGCCAATGTTGTGGCCGACGCCCTCAGTCGAAAGGACACTGCGCCTAAGCGCGTACGAGCTTTACAACTTACTATACAGTCTAGTCTTCCTTCTCAAATACGAGATGCTCAGGTAGAAGCATGGAAACCAGAAAACGTCAGGGCTGAAGCCCTACGCGGCTCAAGGCAACGCTTAGAACAGAAGGAAGACGGTGCTTACTACGTAACAGGACGCATTTGGGTCCCACTTTATGGCAACCTACGGGAGCTTGTGATGGATGAGGCACACAAGTCTCGCTACTCAGTACATCCAGGTTCGGATAAAATGTACCACGACATCAAAACCACATATTGGTGGCCTAGAATGAAGGCCCACATAGCAACTTACGTTAGCAAGTGCATGACTTGTGCGAGAGTCAAGGCGGAATACCAGAAACCTTCAGGCCCACTTCAACAATCAGTGATACCACAATGGAAATGGGAGCAAATTTCCATGGATTTTGTTACTGGCCTGCCTAGATCTCAACGTGGTAACGATACTATTTGGGTGATCATGGATCGACTCACAAAGTCTGCTCACTTCTTGGCTATCAAGGAAACGGATAAGTTTTCCATGCTATCAGACATATATCTTAAGGAAGTTGTCTCGAGGCATGGGGTGCCCACCTCTATTATCTCGGATCGAGATGCACGTTTTACATCAGAACTGTGGCAAGCAATGCACAAGTCCTTTGGCTCAAGATTAGATATGAGCACAGCCTATCACCCGCAAACGGATGGGCAGTCGGAACGTACCATCCAAACCCTAGAAGACATGCTTAGGGCATGTGTAATTGACTTTGGCAACGGCTGGGAAAAGCATCTGCCACTTGTGGAATTTTCATACAATAATAGCTACCACACCAGCATTAAAGCTGCTCCGTTTGAGGCATTGTACGGGCGTAAATTCCGGTCACCTCTTTGTTGGGCAGAGGTGGGGGATAGTCAGATTAGTGGTCCAGAACATGTGGTTGACACAACAGAGAAAATTGCTCAGATACGACGACGAATGGCGGCAGCTCATGACCGTCAGAAAGTCTACGCCGATAAGGGCAGAAAACCACTAGAGCTCCAGGTTGGGGAGCGTGTACTACTCAAAGTTTCACCCTGGAAGGGTGTGGTTCGTTTTGGTAAACGGGGCAAACTTAACCCACGATACGTTGGACCTTTCGAAGTCATTGAGAAAATAGGCAAGGTGGCCTACAAACTAAACTTACCAGCGGAACTCAGTGCAGTTCACAACGTTTTCCACGTGTCAAATCTGAAGAAGTGCCTGTCAGATGAGACTCACATAGTTCCTTTGAAGGAGCTCACTATCGACGAGCAGTTAAGATTCGTCAAGGAACCAGTCGAAATCACGGACTGGGATGTTAAGGTCCTCAAACGTACTAGAATACCTCTCGTTCGAGTTCGTTGGAACTCACGTCGCGGCCCAGAGTTCACCTGGGAACGCAAAGATCAGATGAAACAAAAGTATCCCCAACTATTCGCAAACAGTACAACCACTACTGAGGCTGAAGCTACGGAATTTCAGGACGAAATTCCAGATCAACGGGGGGAGGATGTGACACCCCAGGAAAACCAGGAAAACCATGCAACTTAACTAGCTTCCTCAGTGAGTACGTACCAAATTTCGGGACGAAATTTCTTTCAACTTGGGGATAATATGACAACTCGTATTTCCGAACCTGTCATGTATTTTGAAGTAACCTGTGTGAGCGCTATGTGAGTAACTATTTTGATTGTTTGCGATAAAATGTTATGTTCTATTATGTGATAAGTGTTATAAGATTAGTGTGTTATGTATATACGTGTAACATATGTGGATCGCACAATGAATAACCGATTGCACAATACACCCCGAGTCGCACAACACTCTTTAAATCATCTTGGGCTAGTCCTCGGCCCAAGCGAAACCCGAGTTTTGGGCTCGGCTCACATCCAGCGATTAAATAATTAGTTTTGTGAAAACCCTCTCATTAAGTTAGTATTTGAAATAATCACAAAACCCTAAAGCTCATACTCTCTCTCTCTCTTTTCAACTTGACGGCAGCCTCCCATCGTTGTTAGCAACCATATCTCATCATCATCATCGGTTAGTGCTATCTCTTATTTGTTTAATTTGTTAAATGTTGATTCTGTGAGAACATGCGATAATGAAACCTAGATGTATACATGTAACATAAACAAAATAAGTAGAGTTGGTGATGATGAGTAAATCGGTGAGATACATGAACTTATTGTGCCATTAATTACTTGATGTGGATAACTATTAATGTTAGTGTAATTTACATCAAAGTCAATATTCGGTGGACTATGTTGGGACTTGTGAACTTGATAACTATGATCTTGTCTATGGGTGTATATACTGACAATACATGTGAAAGACTAGGAACTTCAAAGTCAATGGCATGATAGAATAAATTGTCGGCCATTTTAATATTCCATATGTGCATGTAATTTATCAATTTTGCGGACCAATAGAATTATAATAGGTTGTGGTTTGGTCAAATAGCAACATGAAATCAATATGCACTTGTCGGCCATGGTTGTTTATTTTATTGATGATTTATGAATAGATCTAAGGAGTTAGACCACTGATCATATTAGTTGATGATTGATGAGCATGTTAATCGAGGATTGTATGATTATGTGTTAATGTTTTGTAAATACATCGAGGATCTTATTGAATGATTTCATGATTGGGTAGGATTGAATAACTGTTACTGATCGATAGGGTTCTTAAGAGGATTATGTTAAAAACCTTGTTTGATCGATTAAGGAATTGGTTAGAATCAGTGATTTTGTTAATTGATAAAGGACAAATTTGGAAACCATTGAAAGATTGTAACTGAATCGAAATCTTTGGAAACAATGTAACTGATATGCAAATTATTCGGATGTTTAAATGGATCGCACAAGGACAACACATTCGCATAAGAAATTTGTGTCGCACAAGATTGTTGTCTGTTTGTTAATTTTGGGCCTGTTGTGTAGTTGTTGGGCTGATTTAGTTGGATCGCACAAGTGATAGGATCGTACAAGCGGTCCGAATCGCACAAGACTTTTGCATGTTTTTAGATTGGGCCGTGTAATCTATGTTTGGGCTTTTAGCTATTTGGGCTGGGTATTTATCTGAGTCGCACAACATGATGTGGGTCGCACAAGGCTGTGCCGACCGCACAACATGTTGGACCGAAGTGTCTAATAGGGCTAGGTTAGTGAATTTCACAAATGGTTCGGCCCAATACATCTTAAATTGTACAAGTATGAAAATGCTATGTTCTTGACTGTTATGTGTTGCCATGATCTGTGCATGTTCGTAACTTGCTATCTCTGTGTAAACATACGTGCACTACTTGAAACCAAAACCTGACTTGTATAATAACCATGATAGGACGTGGTTGACCACTAGCCTTTAGACTTGACCTTTCTTTGTAATCTGCCGAGCAAACCAAGGTGAGTTCACACTTCTTTACAAAGCATGGGATTCCCGGGGGTTGAGAATGGGTTAAGGAATATAGATTCCTCGTCCAGTATGGGACGGATTTAACTATACTAGACTAGAACTCTATCAACGAAGTCCCTCCTTTTATATCGACTTAATCACCGAGGCCAATGGCGAACGGGTCATTAGTTAAATAGCGCTGTTAGGTTTAACAAACCTCACACCGTGCCACAGAGGACGGGCGTGGACTAATGGACTATGGCACGTCAGTGATGATAGACACAGACGTTAGGGCACTTAAACATGACGAACGTTAGTAGTCGATATGGTAACGAGTCTGGTGAATTAAACATGGGGTAGCCCCCATGGCCATAGAGCCGGGCTGGAATAGCCAACGTAAGAACGGGTAACTAATAAACGTTTTTCGAACTATGGGGTAACCCCCACGGCTGGATAGCTGGTAAAGAGCAAACTGTGTTTTCGGAATAACTATAAACTGGACAACCAAACGTGAACTCACTCAACTTGTTGTTGACTCGTTACTACATGCTTTGCAGGTCTATAGGTACTTAGCTGGAGCTTGCACAAGGAAGAGTCGTTGTGGGACATGGACAGCTGTGTACCATGTTAAACATTTGGATAATTAAACTTTTGATTTGGTTTTGATCATTATGCTTCCGCTCATAACTTAACTATGGTTGTTTTGGACACTAATCGTGTTGGTTGGACTTTTACATTTAATTATTTACTTGTTCAATATGATTAGTGGTTTGATCCTGGTCAGTCACGCCTCCAAGCGGTGATACTCCACGTGTGGATTTTGGGGGTGTGACAGATTGGTATCAGAGCCATTGGTTATAGAGAACTTGGTTTTAATAAAGGAAAACGTTTTTGTTAAAACCAGACTATAACCTGTACAGTGCTCTACGATCCACAACGACGCTTCACTCCACGTGCAAGGCTCGACATTCTGGGTGATATGGTTTACGTTTATATTGCCTACTTGCTAGATTGCATATAACTTTGCTCATGGTATGCTTAGATGAACGTAGTAACTATAGTTTGAAAACATATTTGTGCTTGCTCCCTACTGTCACTCCACACTTACACACATTCGCGACACCTTTCCTATTTGTGTTTCCTTCTATGTGAAGATCATGAGGGAACGTGAGAACCTAACTCAAGCCAGTTGACGGCTCTTATCAACGAACCAGTTACGACAGCACTCGCAGCCGCTCAGGCAGGAGGTATAACCAGCTATTCCGAACCTATCCTAGGATGTTAGATCCTACTCTCATGACCCAACTCTCGCGCTTAACCCTGTCTCTTCTTCCTCGCGCAACAAGGTCAGAACGCTCAGCCGCCTGTATGCACAATTAAGACGTTCGTGGACTGTCGTCCAAATACTTTCAGTGGCACTAAAGGAGCTGTTGGACTCCTCCATTAGTTTGAAAAGCTCGAGTTTGTCTTAGAGACGTGTGAATGCCCTGAGGCTCATAGGGTGAATTACGCCACTGGTACTCTCGAAGGCACTACGCTAACTCGGCGGAACGCGCAAGTTCAGATGCTGGGGCTGGCGGCTGCTAATGCCACCCCATGGAATGATTCTTAAGGAACTGATCCAAACGTGAATGCCGTAGTCGAGATGACATCCGCAAGCTGGAAGTGGAGTTCTTAAACCTGAAGATGACAAGGTCAGAGATAGAAGCGTACACGAAACGATCCAACGAACTGATAGTGTTATGTCCAACAATGGTGGATCCTCCCATCAAGCGCATTGAGCTGTACCGCAAAGGCTTAGTACCAGAGATTCAAAGTCATGTGACATAGGCCAACCTTGCAACCATTCAGGATATTACTCTTCTTGCTCAACGTCCCTCAGATCAGGCGATAGGACATAATAAACTACCGAAACGTATTAATGCTGCTACAACTACTTCGGATGCTCCCAGTGACAACAAACACAAGTTGGATGGAAATTCGAGCAAAGGATTCCACTTCGGTTCAGTCTCAGTCGCAGCAGCGAAAAACGGATGAGTACAGGAGCCCCAGGCAGCAGTCTTTTGGTAATCGAAGTCAGGATGGATACCGGGGAAATCACCCTAAGTGAAATTGATGTAAAATGAACCACAGCAGCTCGTGCAACAAAGATCATCGTTAGAGATGCAACAAGCTTGGTCATGGAGCCAAAGATTGTAGAAACTCACGTCCTGCAAACCAGAACCGACAACAACAGCCACAAGCCCCACAAAATAAGCAGCAACAGCAGGATAACAAGGGATGTTATCAGTGTGGTGCTAAAGATCATTTCATGAGACGCTACCCACGACTGAACCAGAATCAGAATCAGAACCACAACCAAGGAAACGGGAACAATAGTGGAGACAACAGCGGGGGTAATAATGACGGCAATGGTGCCAGGGGTCGAGTGTTCGTAATTGGTCAGAATGATGCTAGGAATGACCCCAACGTTGTGATGATTTCGACATCGTTATTGGTATGGATTGGCTACCTCAACATCGAACAGAGATCCTTTACAAGGAAAAGATTGTCCACATTCCTCGTGCTGGTTAAGAACCTTTGTTAATTCATGGTGACAAGCTCCTGGAGCAGCACCTATAGCTCGTGCACCTTATCGCCTAGCTCCATCAGAGTTGGAAGAACTCTCTACGCAACTACAAGAACTCTTGGATAAGGGTCTTATTCGTCCTAGCTCTTCGCCCTGGGGAGCTCCAGTGCTATTCGTGAAGAAGAAGGGCGGTACCTTCCGTATGTGTATCGACAACCGTAAACTCAACAAGGTGACCATGAAGAATCGCTATCCTCTTCCATGCATTGACGACTTGTTCGACCAGCTGCAAGGGTCGAGTTACTATTCAAAGATCGATTTGAGATCAGGATATCACCAGCTGAGAGTCCGAGAAGGGGACGTCTCTAAAACAGCCTTTAGAACCCGTTATAGATTCCACTTCTTTACAAAGCATGGGATTCCCGGGGGTTGGGAATGGGTTAAGGAATATAGATTCCTCGTCCAGTATGGGACGGATTTAACTATACTAGACTAGAACTCTATCAACGAAGTCCCTCCTTTTATATCGACTTAATCGCCGAGGCCAATGGCGAACGGGTCATTAGTTAAATAGCGCTATTAGGTTTAACAAACCTCACACCGTGCCGCAGAGGACGGGCGTGGACTAATGGACTATGGCACGTCAGTGATGATAGACACAGACGTAGGGCACTTAAACATGACGAACGTTAGTAGTCGATATGGTAACGAGTCTGGTGAATTAAACATGAGGTAGCCCCCACGGCCATAGAGCCGGGCTGGAATAGCCAACGTAAGAACAGGTAACTAATAAACGTTTTTCGAACTATGGGGTAACCCCCACGGCTGGATAGCTGGTAAAGAGCAAACTGTGTTTTCGGAATAACTATAAACTGGACAACCAAACGTGAACTCACTCAACTTGTTGTTGACTCGTTACTACATGCTTTGCAGGTCTATAGGTACTTAGCTGGAGCTTGCACAAGGAAGAGTCGTTGTGGGACATGGACAGCTGTGTGCCATGTTAAACATTTGGATAATTAAACTTTTGATTTGGTTTTGATCATTATGCTTCCGCTCATAACTTAACTATGGTTGTTTTGGACACTAATCGTGTTGGTTGGACTTTTACATTTAATTATTTACTTGTTCAATATGATTAGTGGTCTGATCCTGGTCAGTCACGCCTCCAAGCGGTGATACTCCACGTGTGGATTTTGGGGGTGTGACAATTATGCTTCTTGCTTTTTGATACTGGTGTGGTTAAAAGTTTTATATCCGTAGAATTTGAACAACTACTTAAGTGTAGATGCTCTAAGTTGCCAAAATCATTCGTCGTCGAAGTCATTAACCAGAAAGTCTATAATTTTTTTATTCCATTCTTCGTGATTGTACTCTTAACCTCAACGAACACCAATTCTCGATCGACCTCATACCCATTGATGTGCACAAAATGCAACATATAAACTACATCAATTGTGGCATAAAACTAACCCTTTTTAGTACTAATGTTGGAAAAAGTGTGTTTTTGTCTTCCTTTTGTATTTTCAGGATTAAATGAGCTCAAATGAACAAAAGAAGCAAAAAGGCATCTAAATCTAACATGAATACAAGAAAAGGAATAAACGTGGCATGCCCGGCCTCCCCGACAGCATCTTCCCAAGCAAAGCAAAACAAGAGAACAGAAGGCTGAACACGCCCCGTGCTCAATGAGCACGGGGGCGTGCCCAAGTGTCAGCAGAAAAGACAAAGCTATAGAAGCTTCTATCACCCACCACGGGGGCGTGCCCAGCGGACACGGGGCCGTGGTCAACTCTAAGATTCGCAGAATCTGGGGAAATCTTGATAGTACAGATACGCTTCTGCACACGGGGGCGTGCCCATCGGACACGGGGGCGTGGTCAACTAACGCAGACAAACTGCAATTAATGAAGAAAGAGAAGGAAGGTGGACACGGGGCCGTGCCAGAGCCTCTGTTCAGCCTATAAATAGGGGTGCTTGGCTCATTTGCAAACCATCCATTGGCACACCACCTCTCTCACACTTCACCCACCACCCACCACCATCACAACACCATCATCCACCACCATCATCCATTGTCCATCATAGAGTGTGTGAGTCATCTCGGGATCCAAGATTGATCGTAAGAGTTCTTGACAATCAAAGGGCATGTTTGCCTAAGTCTCTTACATCACTTGGTGAAGACAAGTGTCTAGTGTAATAATTTTTATTTTTAATCTTTTCGCACTTTTTATTTGGTTATGTATTAATGACTTTAATAACTAGTTTCTTATGTTGAAGGTGATTCTTCCTTATCGTTTGTCCGTGGTGTCTTGGCATTTATAAAATAAAATATTTTCACCATTCATATCTCCACGGTCTATATGGAGATATGTTGGCTACCTGGTCGGGGGTTAAGGGAACGTATCCCTGCTGACTCAGACTACTTAGCCGAGGGTAACGTCACCTTCAAAAGAGGGGCCTACCATAATGTGCATTAATAACTTAATTAATTATCTTTCAATAATCCGACCCTTTAGGATTGTATCCTTGCTGACTCAAACAACTGGGTTGAGGGTAACGTCACCTTCAAAAGAGGGGCCTACTACAATAACTAAGATAATCTCTTAAAAAGTGCAAAAGTGCGGAAATAATCAAAGATTACACTAAACACGAGTCGGAGCCAAGTGATTCATCTTGTCTATCTGTTTTTTACTTTTATTTTATTTTTCAGCATTTTAGTTAGTTATTATTTTTCTAGTTTAAAACCTTTTTCTAACTTTTGATTTGATTAGACGTTGAGGATAAACCTGTATTAAAAGCTCTTGTGTCCTTGGACAACCTCGGTATCTTACCAACACTATACTACTCTCACGATGGGTGCACTTGCCCATATGTGTGTTTAGTGTTAGTAAATATCGTGTTTTATAAATTTAAAACTTGACTAAAAAGTGTAAAAGGGCTTAAAATATACATTAAAAACCTACAACACTCACACGCATCAAGTTTTTGGTGCCGTTGCCGGGGAACGAAGGATTTTAAGAAAGCTTAAAATCGACGGCCTAATCAGTTTTTCAAAACGCGCGCACATTTTTTCTGCATTTTAGTTTAGTTTTGCATTTACAGTAGATTGAACACGGGCCGTGCTCACTAAACACGGGGCCGTGCTGCACATTTTTCATAAAACACCCAGATACAGAGCCTGAACACGGGGCAGTGCTCACTGAACACGCCCCCGTGCTCAACAAAACCAGTAACTTTAATTCAAACGCCCAGATACAGATTCTGCACACGGGGCCGTGTCCACTGAACACGGGGCCGTGTCCAGCCTCTGTTTCCGTCTTTATTTTTGTTTTCTGGTCTCGAGACTCTGTTGTGGTCTGCTGAGTGATTCTTATGGATCAATACTCAGGAGGCTACAACTACACCTATGAGGAGGATGATTATAGGGAAGATTATTGCACCAATTGCGGTAACACTCACTCGGTACAATATTGTAACTTATTTCAACCATCCACTTCATATACCTACTATGAGGAGCCCAGGTACGAGCCATCAACTTCATACACATCCTATGAAGACCAAAGGTATGAACCTTCTCCCTTATACTCATATTTTGATGAACCAAGGTATGAGCCTTCATACTCATACTTTGAGGAACCAAGATATGAGCTACCATCTTCGTATGCTTATTATGAGGAAGCTTGGCGTGAACAACCCACCTCATATGAGTATTATAAAGAACAAAATTACGACCCTTATCCATCATATACTTACAATGAAGAACAATGGTATGAACCACCTACTTCCTATGAGTATTATGAGGAACAAAGGATCGAACAACCGGATTCAAGCTTTGAAAATCCCGATCCATACTCTATTGTCGACGTGACCGATAGGATATTAGAACACCTTAAAACTATCGAACGCTACATAAAAGAATCTCGCGCAAGGGAAGAGGAGTCCCACGCAAGAGAAGAATTAAATAAAGAAGAGATAGTTGAAAGTGTAAAAATGGAAGAACAAATAAGTGAAAAACCGACACATGAGTTAAACAACGAAAAAGGTGAGTCCGTTAATGTTAAAATTCAAAAAGAGTCTAGTTTTGAAGAAATTAATCTCTTGTCACCTTCTTTCGAAAATCATTGTTTAGTACCCACTCATGCTAAGTTTTTAAAAGAGTTAAACACTAACACTAAAATTGACGAAACGGTAAGCATTAAGTTAACTAATGATCAAACCTCGCTAATAAAAGAAGACCCATTTGAAATCAACATTACACCGGTTCCATGTTTTTTTCAAAATTCATTTATTAGTAATGTCACAATTGATAAAGATCTTTGTGTTAACATAATGCCCAACTACATTTTTGAAAAATTAAGTATTAGTGATTTTCTCCACTTCAAATACCCATTTTTCTATCCAATCGGAATGTAATAAAATCAATCGGAGTAGTTGAGGATGTCTTGGTTCAAACAAATCAAATGGTAATCCCAACCGACTTTGTCATCCTCGATGACGCTCCTCTAGTGTTGGGACGACCTTTTGTAAAAACCCACGAAGCTTTGAAAAACCGGAAGTACAACAATCTATCTATTCAATTAGGGGTATTTAAAAAGAGTGTCGATCTTCAGCGATCAATGAAATATCCATTCGGCAATAATGACCCCCTAATTGAAGATGAAGATGAACCACCCGATACAAGTGAAAAGATTGACCACTTTGTTGAAGAAGAGTCCGCCATAGAACAAACTTTTAAAGTTCTTGATCAAAATGAGCAACCAAATAAGGAGTCTTCTAAAGACCCACCGCTTGAGCTCAAGGAACTTCCAAAAGGTTTGGAATATGCTTTTCTAGACAAAGATGGTAAATCACCTGTAATTATTTCGTCTAAATTATGTAGTTTAGAAAAAGAAAAATTAATTAAACTTTTGAAAAAACACAAAAATGCGATCGCTTGGAAGCTTGAAGACATTAAAGGAATAAGTCCTTCCATGTGCACACACAAAATTTTAATGAACGATGACTACAAATCGGTAATACAACCACAACGTCGAGTAAATCCAAATGTTCAAGAAGTGGTTAAAAACGAAGTCATTAAATTACTTGACGCCGGACTTATTTATCCTATCTCTGATAGCCCTTGGGTAAGTCCCGTTCAGGTAGTTCCAAAGAAAGGAGGTATGACGGTAATAACTAACGAAAAGAATGAATTAATACCAACGAGAACCGTCACAGGATGGAGGGTATGTATAGATTATAGACGATTAAATGAAGCGACAAGGAAAGATCACTTTCCTTTGCCCTTCATTGATCAAATGTTAGAAAGATTATCCGGTCATAAATTTTACTGTTTCTTGGATGGTTTTTCAGGTTACTTTCAAATCCTGATAGCACCCGAAGACCAAGAAAAGATAACCTTCACATGTCCCTATGCAACTTTTGCTTATCGACGCATGCCATTTGGTCTATGTAATGCCCCCGTAACCTTCCAATGTTGCATGGTAGCCATCTTGCATGACATGATAGAAAAGACAATGGAAGTCTTCATGGATGACTTTTCTATCTTTGGGGATTCATACGACCAATGCCTCGATAACCTTGAACGAATGCTATCCCGATGTGAGGAAACTAACCTCACCCTTAACTGGGAAAAATGACATTTCATGGTAACGGAGGGAATAGTACTCGGTCACAAAATCTCGAGCGAAGGAATGGAGGTTGATCGAGCCAAAATAGACACTATTTCTCGATTACCACCCCCATCCTCCGTTAGAGCTATCAGAAGTTTCCTAGGGCATGCCGGGTTTTATAGTCGGTTTATCAAAGACTTTTCTAAAATTTCAAGGCCTCTAACAAAATTACTTGAAAAAGATGCCCCTTTCATCTTTGACGAGGATTGCAATCAAGCATTTCTAACCCTAAAGGAAATGCTGGTCAATGCACCTATCATGATAGCGCCTGATTGGAAATTTCCTTTCGAAATCATGTGTAATGCAAGTGACTTTGCAGTCGGAGTTGTCTTGGGACAAAGAAAAGAAAAACATTTTCACCCAATTTGTTATGCTAGTAAAACACTTAATGATGCACAAGAAAATTACACAACAACTGAAAAAAGAGTTACTAGTTGTGGTATTTGCTTTTGATAAATTTCGTTCTTATCTTGTTCTTTCTAAAACAATAGTCTATACAGATCATGCAGCCATTTGATATCTCTTCAAAAAGCAGGACGCAAAACCACGTTTGATTCGATGGATTTTACTCCTCCAAGAATTTGATATTGAAATCAAAAACAAAAGAGGAGCTAAAAACACCGCTGCAGATCATCTTTCACGCTTAGAAGACCCAGCTTTGGAGGCAACCAGGGACGAACAAATCAACGAAAAATTTCCAACAGAGTCCCTAGAAATGGTGGAATATAGACAAGAACCATGGTACGCCGACTATGCTAACTACCTAGCTAGCGGTATAGTCGCAAAAGGTTAGCCACATCATCAAAGGAAGAAATTCTTTGCTGATGTAAAGCATTATTTTTGGGAAGATCCTTATCTTTTCAAAATGTGTGCCGACCAACTCATCCGACGGTGCGTACATGGTAGCGAAGCACGAAGAATTCTCCGCCATTGTCATGAAGGTCCATACGGAGGACATCATGGTGCCGCTAGTACCGCACGAAAGGTATTTGATTCAGGATTTTATTGGCCAACCATTTACAAAGACGCCCAAAGTCTTGTCACATGTGATGCTTGCCATAGAACAGGTAATATTTCTTCCAAAAATGAAATGCCACAAAATGGCATTCTTGTTTGTAAAAATTTTGATGTGTGGGGACTCGACTTTATGGGACCTTTCCCATCGTCAAAAGGAAACAAATATATACTTGTGGCAGTAGATTACTTGTCTAAATGGACCGAGGCTGAGGCACTTCCAACAAATGATGGAAGAGTCGTGGTAAGATTCCTGAAAAAATTATTCTCTCGTTTTGGCACACCTAAAGCATTAATAAGTGATAGAGGTACCCATTTTTGTAACCATCAACTTGAAAAAATCTTAACAAGATATGGGGTCTATCATCGGGTCTCAACAGCATATCACCCTCAAACAAACGGACAAGCCGAAGTGACTAATAGAGGTTTAAAATGAATACTTGAAAAAACCGTAGGGTTAAATAAAAAGGAATGGGCCGATAAATTAGATGATGCTTTATGGGCTTTTCGAACTGCTTATAAAACAACAATAGGTACAACCCCATATAAGCTCGTCTATGGAAAAAGTTGTCATTTGCCAGTAGAAATAGCTCACAAGGCCTACTGGGCAATTAAAAATGTAAACCTTGATTTAGAATTTGCCGGTAAAAATTGATTTTGTCAATTAAATGAATTAGACGAATTAAGGAATTATGCATACTCAAACTCTGAAATTTATAAGGAAAGAATGAAAACTTTACACGACAAACACATAAAACCAAATGAATTTCGAGTAGGAGATCAAGTTCTATTGTTTAATTCATGACTTCGATTATTTCCTGGTAAATTAAAGTCTAGGTGGTCAGGACCTTTTTCCATCACCCATATTTTCCCACACGGTGCAGTAGAAATTAAATCTCGGAATGGAATTCCATTCAAAGTCAATGGCCAATGGCTGAAGCTCTATCAAGGATTCATTGAGGATGAGGAGGAAGAAATCTCGCTTCAAACGGTCGAAGAATAAGAGCATCAACATCATACCTGGTAAGTTACGAACAAACGGGCTGACATCTAAATCGGTAAGTCTTCTAACCAAGTTTTGGGAAACAAGGGGCACTCACACGAGCACCTAAAAAATAAAACTTTGCTCGGCACGGGGCCGTGTTCGCGCGACTGTCGGGATAAAACCCCTTTTCTCAAACAGTTTCTTCATTCCACACGCCCCGTTTCCCCGAAAACGCTCTGGTTCAGGAGATTTTTCGCAGAATTCCGACGTCTCCTCTACTTCTAACAACATCAAGGTATGATTCTATCATCATTAGTAGTTAGATCAAGCATTTGCATGTAGTTAAAACATCAAAAATTTGGGGAAAAATCGAGGGTTCTTGAACTTCATCCGGATCGAACCTCAAATTTTTGCATAAAATTGTTAGCATTAGTTTAGATTCATGTTATAGGAAGTAAATCCACTTGTATTGTTCATAGATTTGCCCGATTTCTCACAAAAACCCCAAACCCTTGTTTTTGAACCGAAACAGATAAAATCGAAGGGGTAAACGGTTTGTTTTGGGAAAAACGGCACTTGGGGTTTCATTTTCGGGGGAAACCGCACCTACTGGAACAAAAATTTTCAAGTTTTCGGGACCGGGTCGAAAAATGAAGATTTTGAGTAACAGACGTCTGGACACGGGGTCGTGTCCGCTGGACACGGGGCCGTGTCCAGCTAGCTGTTTTCAGTTTTCTCCGAAAATTTCACTGTTTCGTGCTAACTTTTGGTGTATTCTTTCAGATGTCGAAGAAATTCACAAGGTTCAATGCAAATGAGCTCGATGCTAAAGCAAGATACGATGTGCTTCGAACCAGACCGGCGGAATACCCAAGACAAGTATGCATGGATCTTTTAGCTATGGTGAACCAGCTTGACAGGTTTAACAACCTAGTCACCGGCCCACTGAGAGCCGCCCTAACCACTCGACTTCGCTCAGTCCATGAGTATAATCTGGAATTCTATAGCACACTCGTGTTCAATTCAAGATCCGACCCATTTGATAATGATGGGGTAGAATTCAGATGTAGAGGGACTACGTACTCTATCTCGATGGCACAGTTTGGGTCGATAGTGGGGTTGTACGCGGAGGAAGATGCGGGTAATGAAGAGAACACCGGAGGGTTACGTGAACTATCAGAAAACGAACGCCAAGCCGCTTGGGCTCAAATAGGAGATGGAATCTACAACCCAAGTAGCACTAAGAGCACTAAGTTGAGGGACCCTCTTTACCGCTATATCCATAGGGTCCTCACTTACTCTCTTAGCCAGAGGCACGATAGCAGTGGCGTTGTAGGGTTGAGAGATCTGGTGGTCCTTCATTGCATTCACACCCGTAGAAACCTTGATGTTCCATACCTCCTGCTCCGAAACATGCATTGGAACCGGCTTGCTTCTCCACCAACCCCTATCATCTTCGGGGGGTGGATATGCCATCTCTTCAACCATTTTGTGAACATGCCCAGATCTTTCAAAAAGAGCCCATGGTCGGGAAGAGTGGACATACACATCTATCGTTCCATGAATCTGATTTATGAAGCCGAAGACGGGACGGTTAGCTTCCAAAGAGTCCAGGGGCATGCATGGAACCCGCAAGAGGCACTCGTCCTTCACACTCCACAGTTCCAACATCCTCCTCAACACCAATACCAGCCCCACGGTGATCCGGGCCAATCCTCCTCACAAGGAGGCGGTTTTCCTAATTTTCAAAGTTTACATGATTTAATGCAGGAAAACCTCATGTGCACCAGGAACACCTACAACCTAGCCAGCAACACGTACAATCGGGTCAGAACGATTGAGAGAAACATCGCTGACATTCAGGATGACATTGGGAACATCCGGGAGTACATGGCGGGGCATGGAGGAGATGGTGGTGACAATGATGATGAGGATGAGGATGAGGACATGGATTAGGCGGGAGGAGCAGAGTTAGGAGCAGCTAGTTGGTGATTCCACAGGTTAATCCCTTATCTCATGAACAATTTCCGGCCTAGGTGCCGTGTGTTGAACAATTTACTTTCCTTTAACTCTTTTTATTTTCTACATTTTTTTTCTTTTTAACTTTGTGACGTGGATGTTTGAACGATGGTAATTTAGGATGTTTGCTATGGTTTGGTGTAGTGTTTATTGATGAAACAGGCACATACAAGGCTTAGAGTACTAAACATTAGTACTACTAAAGCCGGGACAGGAAAACCGAAGCCAGAAACCTGTTTTTTCGCCCTTTGCAGACTGTCTACACGGGGTCGTGTCCAGCCGACACGCCCCCGTGTCCATCTTCTGTAAGTTTGCGTTACTGGCGCTCTGACCACGGGCTCGTGTCCATTCGACACGGGGTCGTCTCCACACGCCCAGTAACACAAATTTTTGCTTTTTCACACCTTTTTACACATTCAATCAACCTAAAAACTTATTTTTTGGACACATTTAGGACAATGTGTAATTTAAGTGTGGGGGGATGCTAAAACCTTGAATCTTGCAAGTCCTAAATACAAGCCTTACACAAAACTCTATTGGAACCGCTAATCACCCCAAATTTTTTTCAAAAATTTTCAAATTTTTTTTACTTGTCTAGGTTTAATTTGGGAATTTCAAGTTCTAAAACGGTTATATTTTTACAAATTTACAACCGATAGCGTCGCGATAAAAAGAACCAACATAAGAAAATTATGAAACGGCATGACAAGTTTAGTTAAAATTTGATTATATATACTTGATCACATAAAAACTCATTCCCACAAAAAGTGAGTTTTGAGCCTTTATTGAGCATACAAATACATATCTTTAAACTAATTGCTCATTTTTCGTTTCTTGTGTGAATAGCCGCT
>JARYGA010027694.1:0-49304 GCA_030545235.1 Helianthus tuberosus | reverse complement strand
TATCGTCACATCTTTAGTGAGATTGTTTATCACATTTGGCATTTCATTTCTTTAGCATGCTGTGATAGTCCACTGATGTACTATCATTTCCTCTTTTTACAACAAAAACTCATTTTTAGTTTTTCAAATGTTTTTGGTTTTTATAGATTTTATCATGTTTTTGGCTTTTTCAAATTTTCAAATATTTTTGGATTTTCTGAAATTTCTTACTCCCCCTAAAATTCAAACACATTAAAGAAATTTGAAAACAAACTGTACAAGTAAAGTAACAACTGACATCGAATCACCTCAATTCGCCATCCACTAGGCATAAACAATCAGAACTCCCCCTTACAACAAACTATTTTCCCATTATGATTTCAAAACACTTAAGTTTGTTTTAATCAAAATGGTTTTTCCGGAAAATAAGTTTTGTTGATTTTACCACTTGTAAAAATGGGGTTATCATCACTTTGTTTTTCAATCAACATTTGTAGAAAATCAAGTACAATTTAATGTCCCTGATTTACCACTTATAGTTTAACCAAAACCACTTGTAGGTATAACCTCTTTTCAACCATTTGTCGGTTTGCTTACCAACACTTACCAACTGTAGGTTGAATTCTCAAAATGCCGATTCCTACTCCACACTACCTACCTGGGAGTTCCGGCAAGTCAGGTTTTTATTTGAAGAGATCCACCCAAGCCTGACGGTCCTTCGGTTTGTCAGTTTTTTCACCATCTTTTACCTCAATTTGTGGCTCCTCTGATATTGACGAATCAGATTCATTGCCAACACATGGCTCTTCTGACTTTGACAAGTCAGATTCATCGCCAACACGTGGCTCCTTTGCTTCCAAAGAAACAAATTCATTGCCAAAAGATGACTCTTTTGTTTTCGTAGAAACAAATTCATTGCCATCTTTTATTGGAACCCAGAATTTACAAAATTTAGGTTTACCAAATTTATCAACCTCTGACATGCACAATTTTTCATTGTCATTTTTATACTTAAAAACTTTGATAAAGACTTTTTCTGAAAAATTAACGTTCTTTGATTGTTCATCAGTTTGATTAGTTAATTTTTCTTTCTTTATCTTCCCTTTTGTCCTCAGATTTGTATCTGATGAATTCATTTTACTTGACTAATCATTCTTTGGAAAGCAAAACGATTTATCAGAACTGTTATCTAATTTTCCGGTTGTATCCGATGACAAAATCTTTTCAAGATACTCCCTTACTTTCTTTCTTTTCTTTCTCAATTTGTCTTTTTGCCCTTTTGAAAGTTTCACTTTCTGTTTTTTCTGTTTCTTTTCTTTGGGCTTTTCTTCGACCTTGACTGATTTCTGCATTTGATCATAAGATTCAGCCCTCGATCTTCCCTTTGATCTCATTGGGAATCTCTGGCAATATGTCCTTTGATTTGACAGTCATAACATCTTCTTGTCTCAAAATTCTGATTCTGGCAGTTAACAGCAATGTGTCCTTGATAACCACATGTGTAACACACTCTGTTATCATACATTTCCTCACTTTCAAACCACACACTAAGATCATAACATTGATTTGCATTGTGGTAATCATGTCTCCTCTTGTATCCTTGATTTGGATTTTGAGCACTGTGGTCAAACCTGCACTACTAATTACCAACTTTTTGTGAGTTTTGATTTTCAATTTTTTCTGATTTTTTATAACGATTGGATGATTGAACTGATGATCTTTTATTATCTTTTTTAAAATTTTTCGAATTTTTAACATTTTGTTTTTGTTCTACATTCTTCTTAACAGGTTTTTGCTTAGAGCATTCACCTATTTCAGTAGAATGTAAAAAAGTATCTTTAAATTTTTCTTTTAATTCCAAAAATATTTTTCTTTTCTCATTTTTCTCATTTTCATCATCAGTTTTATCATCACAATCTTCAATTATGACTTTGTCATAATTTGTGACATTGTCACTTATTGGAATTTCATTGATCGGTTTTGGACATAATTGATCAAACAATGCTGATGAGGTCACAAAACCTTTCAATTTCTTTTCTCGCTCTTAAATTTTATTTCTAGCAATCTCAACTTCTTTTTCAAGTTGAGAAATTTTCTCCAGATGAGAACTTATTGCTTTCTCATTTTCAATTTTATTTTTATCAAAAACAGATTTTTCATTTTCTAAAATCTTTATTTGCTCTTGGAATTCAGTTTCTTTTTCTTTTAAAACTTTATTCTCTAATTTTATCCAAGAAACATCTTTATTTTCAATTTTAATCTTTTCAAAATCTTTTTCAATTTTCAATTTTTCATTTTCTAAAGATGTCATTTTATTTTGAAAATCTTTTTCTTTTAAATTTTTGTTTTCCAATGTCAAACTCTCTACATCCTTCAAGAGTTTAACATTATCTGCTTCAGATTTTCACATTTTGAGCACACAAGTTCAGATCTTGCAATTTCATCTTTCTTGACTTCTTCATTCTTTGAAATATTCTCTGTCTCTGTCTTGTATGTGCCTGCACAAAAATTTTTAACAAAATGAAGAGGATTCATATTTTCATCAATATAACAACCCTTCTTAATATCATATTTCATAGCATTTTTTGCTGCAAGACACATATTAACTCTTCTACTCATTTCAAGAACCAAATCCAAACTTATTCTTTCTAAATTCCTTTCTATTTCATTTATCAACTCCTTCTTTTTCTTATCATTTCCATGCTTGAATGTTCTCAACTCACTGATAAATTCTTTTAGATACAATTTTGAAAATTTAGAATCCTGTTTCAGTTTAATCAAAAAATAATTCCATTCTTCAGGTAACGCATCTGCAAATTTTGATATCTTTTCATCATTTGACATTCTTATTTTATGATCTTTTAAAATATCAATTAAGCTTTCAAACCGTTTTTCCAATTCATTATCTGTTTCATTTTTCTTACAAAAGAAGTATTCAAATCTTTTAACCCAATCTTCATTTTTCACATTAATATAACTACTATCCCAATATCCACAATACCAATTATTTAATCTTTCAAGATCAATGTTTTCCATTTTGTCAAACATTTTAATCACAACTTCTTTGTTAAATGACTTGGTTTAAAAATTATTTTTAGTTCAAAGTCCACAATATTTCAACTTCTCGGTATTTGCACCTTGTAAAACACCACGAATCACCTGCAAAGAAACAAACAAACGATCAGTTTAAACGAACTGAATATGTGAAATTGTGTGTTGATGAAATCAATCTAAGACTGTGTCGAAGATTTGCGGACTCGTTCCAATGTTGTTCGGGTGAAATCACTGAATGAATGGGCTTGATCGGGTGTGCCAAGTAATATGGGCTTCAAATGGTTTGAACTTTATACTTGAACTTTAAATGGGCCGAAGATTTCGAGATACTATATTGGGCCGATGAACTTCAAGTATGTCCGTTAACAATAAAATCTGATTGGGCCACTTGATTTAATAGACTGACAACACAATTAATTGGGCCGACAATCTTAACTATTGATTTAAACCCACTGGGCAGACAACATTTGTTTTTAAACACAATCTAATTGGGCTTAAATGAAATGAAATATCACATGGACCGAGATGTATGGTGGGCTGATAACAACACAATTGGCCGAACACATGCAAACCTGATGAAATGTTATAAATGGCCTATTAATTCAATTAATTGTTTCTGAAAACATCACATGGGCCACCAAGATTGATGTTTATAAACTTCTGATTGGACCTCAATGTCCACTTAATAAACTCATGCCTTTTAATTTTTGAAAGATGGCCGACAAACTTATATCACTCAACATATGATTGGACCGATTCAATACATGTGACCTGAATGATGTTTGACATAAAACTGTGTCGACAACATTAATCAACAACACATGCAATCTGCATTTATGAGCCGTCAATTGATTGTTTTTCTTTAAATGTTGATTGGACCGAGATATTAATTACAACAGATTCACATGGACATTAATTCTTTTGAATGTCTGATTGGGCCGATACTTTGTATTCAGTCGATGTGGGTGACAAACACTTTCAAACGAAATAACAATTTCACACGAAATATGTCTTTCACACGGAATAGTGTTTTCAAACGAAATCACCAAGCGAAATCTGATTTCGTGTGAAATCAGCAGCAGTTTCAAACGGAATTAGTGATTTCGTGTGAAATCAAAGGCAATTTCAAACGGAATTAATGATTTCGTGTGAAATCAAAGGTAATTTCAAACGGAATTAATGATTTCGTGTGAAATAACAACAGTTTCAAACGAAATTAACCCCAAGACGTAATTCCGTGCGAAATCACAACGATAATTTCGAGCGAAATTAGGCTGACATCAGCAAGTCGGCCACAAAATCTCAGATTTCTCTCAAACGGCTAGGAATTAGGATCTGAAACTTTGTAGGGTTGTAGATCAGGTGTTTTCGCACAACATATCAAAAAATCATGTAATTTGGACCGTAAAAACCCGTTCAATTTTGAAAATTTCGGATAAAAACGTGAAAGAATGAGTAGAAGATGAAGAAATGATGCAATTCGGATTTGAAATCCATGAAATCCTGTACGAATCTATGTGTTTGATCAGTGCAATCGAGCTCCTGCTCTGATACCACTTGAAGGATCGGTTTTGACTCCGAACGATTGCGTAACGAATGTGCGACGTGCGGAATCCGTACATGAACGTGACCGAACACATGAGAACGTACTATAACCGTGATTCTTATTGAATAATATGACGAGTACAATGCACCGAGAATCACGTGGAGCACTTTCTCTCTCTAGACTTTCTCTCTCTAAGCTTAGCTCTACAAAATGTCAAATGAGCAAAAAGTCTTAAATCTAACACTATAGCTCCCTATTTATAGGCCAAGGATATAAGGAAGATTTCCTTATTTACAGAAATGTCACCTTGCCTTTTATATTAAAATATAACACTATAAGCCTAGATTTCTTCAGTTTCAGCTACGGTTTTAGATTGACGGAGGCGATAGACATAAATGCACTAACATAGTCCATTCCGACCATTACATCAAAGCTACCCAATTGGATAGGTAAGAGGTCGATGCTAAATCTTCGCTCACCAAGTTCTAATGTGCAACCCCTAACAACTTCGCCCGATTCCACAAGTTTACCATTGGCTAGTTCTATGGAGTAAGGAATATCTAATCTACTAGATTCTATTCCAAAGATACGTTTAAATTCCACAGACATGAAGCTATAATCGGCAGCAGTGTCAAATAGTATGGATGCAAAGTGATTGTTAACGAGAAACGTACCGGTGACCATATTAGGGTCCTCGCGTGCGTTCTTTGCTCCAATCACAAATGCCCGAGCCTGAGCATTGTTCCCCCTTGGGCAATCTTTTATGAAATGATCCTTGCTTCCACAACCAAAGCATCCTTGGTTCTGCCCAGCCCCATTACCATTCCGGTTACCATTGCCATTTCCATTTCCACCACTGTTTCTATTACCAGCACCATTGCGGTTTCCGTTCCCGTTCCTATTTCCTTTTCCCCAACAATCCTCAGTATGGTGACCCAGTTTTCCACACTTGTCGCATTTTGGAATCCGACAAACTCCTTCATGATGACGCTTGCACTGGTTGCAGGTGGGTAGAGTGCCCAGGTATCTTCTGGTAGGTGTGTCATTCATGGTTGCAAGAGTTTTCGCCTCCTGAGGCGGGTTGGGGTCGCGCTTCTTGTTGTTGGAACCCTTGTTATTATGTGTCGCTTGATTCAGGTTCGCATGCTTCCTTTTCTTGTCACCAGACGACCCAGCATGCGTCTCGGTCTTTTAAGTTGGGTTTAGCGATAACTTCTTCATACGAACAGCATCTTCAGTAAGGCTGACAGCCAGAGTTACAGCCTGAGTGATCGTTGCAGGTTTCACCGAAGTTACCATGCTGCGAAACTCCGGAGCCAATCCCTAGATGTAGCGTTCAACGCGCTTAAATTCAGGAGTCACCATGTAGGGGATCACTCTAGACAAATCGTGGAACCTTCGGGTATAACCAGTAATGTCAGCACCTTCCATGGTCAAGTGCCAGAACTCAGTCTCCAACCTTTGGAGTTCAGCACGAGAGCAATACTTTTCTCTCATACGTTCCTTTAGCTCATCCCACGTCATGCCGTACGCAGCATCATCACCCAGAGTCTGGACTTGTAAATTCCACCAAGTCAAAGCTTCATCAACAAACAACCCCATAGCAAAAGTGACTTGCTGATCCGCGGAACACTTACTCATACGGATAGAGGCATCAGTCTTCTCCGTCCAGCATACAAATGCCACTGCACCTCCAGTGCCGTCGTAATTCAGCAGCTTGCAGTCGAGAAACTGCTTGAAGGTGCAGCCTTGAGCTGTGCTTCCTCCAGATGTGTCTCCCTACCCATTACGTCTAGCATTGCTTGGTCCTCTACTTTGTTCGGTGTGGTTTGCCTCGTATTGAGCGATAGCTGCGGAGATCCTTTCTTCCAGTAGGGCATTCAGTTCTTCAGCGGTCCTCGGCAGAAGAGGAGGATGGGGTTGATCAGAATCTTGGTTGTTCACAGCTATCCTAGGTGCCATGTTCTGTCAGAACACAACGCACAGGGTTAGACATTTGTTTGATATCGTCATACAAGGCAGTAGTAGTATATATACGCAAGCATATACCACATAAGTGACATCAAACAATCCGCCATATAAATCAATTCATACAGCAACAAGCATGCATAAATAGATAAATACTGATGTGTCCTAAGATATTCCCCGAGTCTTTACACATATCAGTGCAACTTGTTACGTTATTGTTTGCGAAGTAAACAAAATGCATAAGGGTTACATCACCCCCATAGTACAAGTTTAGCATATGTAAACAACAAAATATCTTTCCTTCACATTGGTGGTTCTTGTCTTTATACCCTAACTCATTACTCCAAAAGAGTATTTAATAGGCTGGGGGAGGGGTGTTCACGTTTGACCTTCTCTTGTATTTGAAGGGTTCTTGTTTGATACGTGACGAGACTTGTTGTGGTTTCTGTGCACTGAATTCCATAATTATGTATGCATCCATAATTACGTAAGTCCTTGCACAGTACGCACAGTTCGTTTCATCCTCGTATCACTTCCTTCATTGTTTTTAGGTAAAGTCACGAGTACCTGAGACATTCTATGCCTAGTATATGTATATATTAATTATCACACATAGTTGCAAGTAATTTCTAGTCAAAGACAAGTGCTACTCCAGTGCACCCTAAGTCCCGTAGTGTCCTTACTTGACTCTTTGAAAACAGTTTCAGGTAGTGGATGTCGCGGAAAGTTTTAAGCAATGAAAACTTTTTGGAAAAATTGTTTTCGTGAAAGGATCCTAGAGATTGTAGTCTAGACTCGAGAAGGAATCCTGGTTCACTACAATCGCAACTCTGATACCAATCTGTCACACCCCTTTCTAAGGCGGAAGCACGAGGTGTGATCATGAAAGGTTCTCATTGCATACGAATGGTAAACATACTACATGCTTGTAAAAATAACTTCAAATACCATTAACATTACGTAACTGAAAACATAGGTTAAGTTTGGAGTTTACATCACATCATAAAACGTTGTCTGAAAAGTATACAACATTATTCAAAGATAAACATAAACAACATCCACGAGCAAGAGTCTGACCGCGCACACATCCACTTTAGTTACCTGAAATACATGTGAGTTTTTGGAAAATCGTCAACATAATGTTGGTGTGAATTCATGCAGTTTTTGTATTGAACGTTTGTATACTTTGTATGAAAACATGGTATGTAATTTGTATAAATCAAGTATTTCTGTATGTATCGAGATTGTTATTGGGTTGCAAGGCCATTAACATGTGACACGACATAGGAAGCATCCAAACCATAGGCATTTTTCTAGTTGTCGATTCACGACTGAGACACAAAAGCACTACTTGGTACTAGTTATCACCAAGAGTGTGGCTGTCCGAATACCCATTAGATCTAACATTTTGTTCTGCGGTCTTAGTATGTACACGATTAATGCTGCTTATGGTACCCTATTCGTGACACGATTTAAAGTATCATTCCTTGTTTTTGTATCCATCATACCATAACACATGTATTTTTCCCAAGTTTAAAAAGCATGTAAAAGTTTAAAAGAGGGGACATGAACTCACAACTTTGCGTTTCTTGCGTCGTAAACTTCACCGGGTTTGCTTATATAGCGTCGTGACCTATACGTTTTTTATTAACGTTAGTCACTAGACTTGTATCGCACAAGTACAAGTCACCATCTTTTATGTATGTATTCTTTGTGTGTTAAAAATAATTTATATTTTTAACTATGTATCTTACTTATATTATTTTCTCAAAAATAAATATAAGTATCTTGTATTTTTAACCTGAGTTATGTATTTTGTCCAAAACTTCATTTCATGTTCATAACTTGTCCAAGTTATTTAATTTATTAAGAAATATATTTTCATAAATATATTCTCTTGTATTTGTCTGTGCATGTTGTTTGTGTATTTTGTATTTTTATTCCTTAGGAGTATTTAGTGTATTTTCAAGTCCTAATACACTATTACATATAATACATACTACATACACTTAGCACAAAATTTGGTGATCAATAAATATATATATTTTCCTCAAAAATATACATACTTAGTATCAATTTTTATCTTGAAGAAATCATCATTTCTTATCTTGAAGTTTACATAAAAAAAAATTAGGTAAACCTTGGTAAATATTTTTTAGGTTAATTTTTAGGGAATAAGTTTCACCAAAACTTATATTTTTCTAAGTGTCAAAATTCTATAGAAATTTTGACATAGTTTTCCCTAAAAATGGAGGTTTCCCATGTTTTCAAAACATGTGTTTATTTTCTTTTAAAATCATCACAAACAACCATCAACTCATTCAAAACTTACCGAGTGTCAAAATCAAGTAAATTACGCTACATCATGAACTTGAAGTTTTTGTAAAAACTTGTAATAACTTACCATGTCATTTAGTAGGTTTAGTTACCCTTAAAAACATGGTTATTTGTTTGTAACTCACTTTATTAAAAGATTTAGTCATTTACAACTTGTAAGATGATTTTTCTAAAAATATTCCTTTTGTATTTTTCTTGTTACAAACATGTTTCTAGTCTTGTTTAAACACTAAAAATATGATTAGTTTACTTAGAAACCATGACTTTGTAAATCTTGTAAATAAAATTGGTTTCTTGGGAAAATTATTTTTGTAATCATCTATTTACAAGATTTGTATTTTGTTTAAATCATCTTTACATATGAAAACTACTTTCATCATTCAAGTTCATGAAGACATAAAGCATGATGATCTTGGTCTTTCACAAGATCACCACTTTAACTTACTGGATCATGTGTTTAATCACTATCTAGTAGGTTTCTTATGATGTCTAACATCACAAACACAAATCATCATTCATCAAGAAGCAAATCATCATCATTTACATGTATTCTTATGTATTTAAGCTTATGTTAAAGTATCATGATCATGTTCTTTTGTGTTCTTCAAGATTAACAATGTATATCATCTTTTAACCATGAAAATATGAAGTAAAAACAAGTGATAAGAAGCTTACAACTAGCACAAAGGCTAGGGAAGAACACAAGAAGTTGAGGATGGCAAATGGGTTAGATAAAAGCTAATGGGGGAGGTCCTTAAAGATACACAAGCTTCCAACCTCTTTAATCACCTTCTTACACCTTAGGATGAACTTGGGAATGGATGAAAGGAATTGAAGATGGTGGTGGTGTGCTTGGGGGTGATCGGCCGAGAATGGGGATCAAGGGAAGTAGAAGTGTGGGTGAAGATGATGAGCATATGAACATAAGGTCAGTACTTATAACCAAGTTTAAGGATTGTCCAACATGTAATGTGTCCCCTAAGTACACTAACAAATCTCTATCCATATCAAAAGAGATCTAGGAGGATCAAGTAAAGATCTTTGATGGTGGCCACCTTGTGACCGTCCAAACCAAGGGGGGGGGGGGGTAAAGTGTAAGTTTAAATTACTAATTACATAAATAAGTAAGTTTTCAAGTGTAAAGTTTAGGGATTCAATGTGTTATTATGCTATAAGGGGTGTTATGGTGTTTGGGGATCATAACTAGTTCAGAAACATTAAAACAATGCTTCTAGTATAATTTTGATGTTTTGGGTAATGTCCGGTTGTTCGGTTAACTACCGGTTCGTTAAAGTGCTAAACTATTCCGTTTAGTGATCTTTGAGTATCCTTTTGTGACCCTTTCACTTCCTGACACTTAGGAGGATATTCTGGATAATAAAACATGAATTCTGTATGATATTGATGTGTTAAAAAGCTAATTTTAGCTTATTTGTGCAGAATTCTGCATTTAAAGTGCGTTTCGGGTGCTTTTTAGTGCATATTCTAGCTTCCAGAAAGTCTATATGTTAGACGTTGGACCTACTCCTGGGCCCCAATTCTATTGTCTGACTGCTTTCTGCAGAATTGTTGACACAATGTGTCTTACCGGTGAGTTTACTAGTAATTCTGATGCAACGCTATCATTAATGCATAAAGCAATATTTGTAGTATAAAACGTGCATGAATTCACTTGTATTGCATATAATCAGGTAATGTTGACATTTAAGCACATAATTGCAGTCATTAAGTATTAATTAAATTGTACGGAAATTACCGGTTTTGTGCCAGTTGTCACACAAATCACCACATAAACAAACATATATATCATGGTTATTATTTTGCTTCTTTGTATTTTCATATTATTATGTATGATTCTTTTAGTTATATCATGTTCGTAAATCATCATACACATAAACAAGTATGAAAAAAAATTAGATTTAGAAGCTCATTTCTAGCACTTGTGGCTAGGGATGATCTAGATGATGATAATAAGCAAAGAAGATGAAGATCTTGTTAGTAGAAAACTCTTGAATGGATGAAAAAGTGTGCTTTAACTTGTAGATGCTTTAGATCATCTTATGCTCCATGAATCTCCATGTTGATCATCAAGGATGTAATAAAATTGAAGTGGGTTTTTATGGTGTTCTTGGTGAAAAGATGAAGATTTAAAGAGTCTTCTTATGTGTGTGAAAAGTATGGTGTAAAATGGTGGAAAAATGTTAGTAAACTTAATGTGATTAAGTGTTATAATTTCCACCAATTTCATCCACTTGCAAAATATGAAAATATCTAGCTATTAATCAACTTGGTTAACCTTGTGGGGCCCACCTTATTTATGAAAATTACATGGGGGTCTCATGTTTTGCTTCTTGTTTTACAAATAAAAGTGTTAGAATTTATTAGCAAAAGTTAGAAAGTTTAGATGTTTAGGGATTTCCAAATGTTTTCAAGATGTTAGGTGATCATTACTAGTTTAAAATGATCCAATTAATGTTAGATGGTTACTAAAAAAAAGATCCGATATCGTTCGGATAATCGTTACGCTTTGTTTCCGTTTGTCGTTATTTGAACGCTAAGCTTATGTAAATTGTGTGAATTGATGTGATTATGGTTCGGATGATACCCGAAGGTATCCTCATATGAATTCTATGTTAAACATCATTTTTACATGTTGAAAAAATATTAAAAAGCTAATTTCTGCAGAATTTCTGCGGAAAAGTGTTGAAATCGTCGCTAATAGTGCTTTTCGGGCAGTTTTTAGTGTTATCGGACTTCGGGAAGGTTTTAAATCAAACCCTTGCATTCCTAGTTAGGGTTTAATATATATTAGATGTTGGACTTTCGTCTGAGTCCTAAAGATGTCGTTTAGATGGTTTCTGCGGATCCTGCGTTTTCGTCAGAATACTAGTTTACTAGATGCTTTTCTAGTAGTTTCGATGCATTGTTTAAACTGATTCAAATGTATTCAATAAAAATGAATCATGTGCATCCTAAGTAATTATTCAATGAGTATTCTAAGTGTATGTCACGAAATACGCAGTTCGGGTGTTCAAAATGCATAAAAATGTAGCTAAAGATGAGTACTTTAAGTGTAAGAAAGTTACCGAAAAGTGGCAGTTGTCACAAGAAAGTCAAACACTGTTTGACTTTGTTAGGAAACTTTATTTGTAAGTATTGAAGAAAATCACAATCAACTGGATCTCTGAAGAGATAACACTCCTGTAGATCACAACAAGAAGAAGAAGATCAGATAGGACAACTGAAATGCTCAGCATCTACTTCAAAGAATCACAAGTTGATCAAGAGCTGATTTGGATTATCAGAGAAGGTCATTTCTGGTGGATCTGAAATATCATCAGTTTCTGATGATTCTGATCATCAGACTTTCTGATGATTTGTTCACCATAATTTTTGATGAAGTGGTTTATAAGAAATTCTGATGAATACCCCACTTGTCTAAAACCAAGCTCTATCCTGCCACCAATGACCGAAGCAACTGACATTATTGGATATCATGATTACAAAGGCAACTTGAACATTAGATTCAATGAATATGTCAAATTGCTACTTTATGCAGGACTTATTGCATGAATAAACTATTGTTTATTCATGTACCCAGCCTTCTATAAATAGAAGGCCCAACTAGAAGAAGACAATTGAGTTTGAAGCTTAGCATTCATATACAAACACCCAAACTCCATTGCCCTTCTCACCCACAGAATTCAAGATTCATTTGTATTAGATAATAATCTTACAATCACCTTGTAAACTATTTTGTTTCAAAGTGAAATAAACTTGATAATTCTGTAGGTCTTGTTTCTGAAACTCTGATTTCCATTTCCGCACATCTTTTTCACATCTACTGATATCACTTGCCATATTACGTAAAAAGAAGTTGTTTAGGCCATACTGGGTCCAACAATTGGTATCAGAGCAGATTGAATAAACTATTTTCAAACGATTAATCGCTCATCTTCTTTTTTCTAAATATGGCCAGCTTTCAATCCTGGAATAATGCTTTTAACATTGGTTCTATGTCTAAACCTCTGACTCTGGTCAGAGAGGAATACCCCCAGTGGAAAATCAGGATGGTCAATTTTCTTAATGGTCATGACCGAGCTCTGTTTCAATCCATTGAAAGGGGTCCACATATACCAATGACTGAAATACTAGCAATTCCAGCAACTGACCAATCACCTACTATCCCTGCCTCCCGAGCACCCAAAAGTGAATCACTTTGGAGCCCGGAAGACAAGGAAAAGGTGGCTGGGGATGAAAGGGCAAAGTCACTCTTAATAATGGCCATCCCCAATGACATATTTTCACAAGTTGATGCATGTGCATCAGCTAAGGAAATATGGGATCAGTTGGAAAATCTTTGTGAAGGAGGAGAAAGGATGAAGAGAAACAAGAGAACAAACAATGTTTCCTCATATGAGAGGTTTAAAAGTTTACCTAATGAAAGATTAAATGATTCATATCAAAGGTTTACAAAACTTTTAAACGAGCTAAAGAAATTTGGTATAACTAAGTCAAATGATGAAAGAAACATAAAATTTCTTGATGCTTTACTTAGAGAATGGAGAAGTCTGACCATGACTTTGTCCTCAACCTTAGAACTAGGAAACATGAGTCTTCATGACTTATTCAGCATCTTAATCCCCAGAGAGGAAGAAATATTTGAAGAAACCATTCAAAGAGGGGGATCTTTAGCTCTTATCTCAAACCCACAAAGACCAACAACTTCCAATGATCCACAACCTTCAAACAGCCAAAATTTTGAAATTTCTGATACTTCATCAGACTTTTCAGCTTTTGCTGAAGCTATAGCACTGCTCACCAAAACATTTGAGCATAGGTTGAGGGGAGGAGGCTAGAGATACCAGAGGAGTGATAGAGGGAGGATGGATGGAAGATCTAAAGAAGAAGTTAGATCTAAGGATAAGGGGAAATCTGAGGTTGTGTGCTACAATTGCAAGCAAAGAGGTGATTATGCATCAGAATGCAAGACTAAGAAGTTGAAAGATGTTGCTTACTATGAGAAGAAGCTTGAAGAAGCTAAGAAGCAGTAGCAACAAGTCAGCTTAATTGCTGGGACAGATACACGGCTATCTGATGACTCTTCTGATGAAGAAGAAGAAGAAGAAGAAGAAATGGCCAACTTCTGTCTCATGGCACTTTCTGATGACATACCAGAAACTTCAAGACAACATGTATATTTAGACAATCTTGATCTTGAACACAAGCTAAATGAGCTCATGTCAGATTTTCTAAATTTACAAGTTAAACATCAATCAGATGGTAAAACATCTGATGAGTTGCAAAGGACCTTGAACAAAATTATTCTTGAAAACCAATTACTAATAGAACAAAGTTTAGATCAAAGAGCTAAAATAGAGTTCTTTGAAAATGAAAGAAAAGATCTTTACAAGAAAATCAATGATAAAGAAATTAATGTAAGAGGTTTTCAACAAGCCAAAGAATTCATAAATTTCATTGAGTCCACACCAAAGAACAAAGGAGAGGGTTTGAGATATGTAAAAACAAGCAACAGCAAACCCACTGTCTTTGTAAAAGCAACTCAACAGATTTCTGATAAATTTTCATCAGAATCTGATTCTGAAACTTGCAAGTCAACCTGTTCTGAATACTCTTTTGATAAACCCAACTTTAAACCAAAAAGAAGTGAATACAAACAAGTGTCTGTAAAAACTACAGAGGCAGGTAACTTATTTTTTCAAGATTATCCCATCATTCCATCACAAGAAAGTATATCAGAAATTTATGATGAATCTTGTATGTGTGTTGACATACTGAAGCTTGTTCAACACCATCTCCAAAAGAAAAATGCAAAATCTGTTAATGGCTCAGCATATAACAGAATTTCTGATGAAAAGTCAACAAGAAAAAAAATAAGTGTTTAAAATTTCATCAGAAAGAGTACCCAAGCATGTCTGGGTACCAAAAACCCTCTAACCATTTCATTTCAGGACCATCATGTGCAGCAGATCTGGTACTGCGATTCAGGAAGCTCCAAGCACATGACTGGGGATAGGAGCTTACTCAGCAACTTTGTTTCAAAGCTGGGTAAAATGCTAAATTTTGGAAATGGAATGAAAGGGAGGATCATGGGATACGGATGTATAAGGTACGGATGCTTGACCATTGAAAAAGTAGCCTATGTTGAAGGCTTAAAGTATAATTTGCTTAGTTGTGGTCAATTCTGTGACAAAGGTTTTCAGGTAACCTTTTTACCAGAAAAATGCTTGCTAATAGGTATGGATGATAAAAAAATATATTTAAGTGGCAAATGAATAAGACAATCAATATACTACTTTGATTTCAAAGAAGAAAATGAACATCCAAAATTATGTTTATTTTCTAAAATCAACAAAGGAAGTAGTTGGTTGTGGCATAAAAGGTTGGCCCACTTAAATTTCAAAAACCTAAGCAAACTAGCAAGTAAGGGTCTGGTAAAAGGATTATCTTTTATATCCTCTAAAAACGATAAAATTTGTGATGCTTGTGAGATGGGAAAATCCAAAAGAAGCTCACATAAATCAATTTATGAGTATTCCACAACACAAAATTTGGAACTTTTACACATGGATTTGTGTTGACCAATAAGCACAGAAAGTTTTTCTGGGAAGAAGTATATACTAGTAATAGTTGATGATTTTTTCAGATATACTTGGGTCGAATTTTTGAGGAAGAAAACTGAAACATCTGATCTGATCATTAATTTTATTAAGAAAATTGAAAATCTATTAAAACTAACAGTCAGAAGGATCAGGTTAGACAATGGGACAGAGTTTAAAAATTCAAAAATTGAGAGCTGTCTTGTAAGTAAAGAAATCTCTCATGATTTTTCAGCTCCCAGAACCCCTCAACAGAATGGGGTTGTTGAAAGAAAGAATAGAACCTTAGTAGAGGCTGCCAGAACAATGCTTGCTTATGCTAAAATGCCCACTCACTTTTGGGTAGAAGCAATAGCAAATGCATGTTTTACTCAAAACAGAACCCTAATCAACAAAAGGCTAAACAAAACACCTTATAACATTATTAATGGAAGGATTCCAAGTGTAAAATTTTTACACACATTTGGTTGTAGATGTTTTGTTTTCAATGATTTTGAAAGCCTTGAAAAATTTGACAGAAAAGCAGAAAAAGGTATTTTTCTTGGATATCCATTGTCCTCAAAAGCTTATAGAATTTTTATTCTTAACACAAGGACAATCAGAGAAAGTTTGTATGTTTCATTTGATGACTCATCAGAAACAGAGGTTTCTGATGAATACATGAAATAAATAAATTTTTCTGACAAACAAGAAAATTATGAACATCTCTTCGAAATGATATCTGAAGATTTCATAGAACATGATAAATCTCTCACATATAAATCAACAGATATTTCATGTACTAACCCTCCAGAACAAGTGAATAGTACATCAGAAAGTCAAAATTCTGGTGCATTACACACAACAGAGGCAACTGTTCAGGGGGAAACTTCAAATCCATCAGAACCAACAACTTTTCACAACAAGTTAAGATGGATCAAAGGACATGTTCATTATGATATCATTGGCAATCCAGCTGATGGTGTGAGAACAAGATCTGCAACTGCACATGAGTGTGCATATGCTAGGTTCTTAAGCAAGATAGAACCCAAGTCTGCCAAAGAAGCTCAGAATGACCCAGACTGGATTCAAGCTATGCAAGAAGAGCTGGATCAGTTTGAGAAGAGCAAGGTATGGGATCTGGTACCCAAGCCTAAGGACAAATCAGTCATAGGCTCAAAATGGGTATTCAGGAATAAATCTGATGAGAATGGCATAATCACCAGAAACAAAGCAAGGTTAGTGGTCAAAGGTTACTGTCAACAAGAAGGTATTGATTATGATGAAACTTTTGCACCAGTAGCTAGATTAGAAACTGTAAGAATTTTTCTTGCTTATGCTGCATCCAAGGATTTCAAAGTCTATCAAATGGATGTAAAATCAGCTTTCTTGAATGGTAAAATTGAGGAAGAA
Source organism: Helianthus tuberosus (assembly GCA_030545235.1). NCBI lineage: Eukaryota > Viridiplantae > Streptophyta > Magnoliopsida > Asterales > Asteraceae > Helianthus > Helianthus tuberosus. Next base: position 32,408 of record JARYGA010027694.1, on the reverse strand, counting down.
GTTTATGTGCAACAACCAGAAGGCTTTGTTGATCCAAAATTTCAAAATTATGTTTATAAATAAAACAAAGCCTTGTATGGGTTGAAGCAAGCTCCTAGAGCCTGGTATGAAACTTTATCAAACTTCTTACTCAATTCTGGGTTTACCAAAGGTACTATTGACACCACACCTTTCCTTAAAACACACAAAGGTCATACTTTGTTGGTCCAGATATATGTTGATGACATTATATTTGGATCAACAAATGAAAATTTTTGTAAAAAGTTTCAAAAGTTGATGACCAGCCACTTTGAAATTAGTATGATGGGTGAGCTAACCTTTTTCTTGGGGTTGCAAGTTAAACAAAGAATTGATGGAATATTTTTTAGTCAATCAAAATATGTGAAAATAATTCTACAAAAATACTCACTTGAAAACTGCTCTGTTTCAAAAACTCCCACGGCAACAGGGAACAAATTAGATTCTGATAAAGATGGAATTAGTGTAGACATTAAAACCTATAGAGGGATGATAGGATCATTGCTATATTTGACTGCAAGCAGGCCAGATATTATGTTTGCAACATGCTTTCTGGCCAGATATCAATGTGATCCTAAAGAATCCCACTTAAAAGCTGTAAAAAGGGTTTTCAAATATCTAAAAGGCACATCAGAACTTGGTCTCTGGTATCCAAAGGATACAAACCTTGAATTAATTGCATACACAGATGCAGATTATGCAGGGTGCAAGATTGACAGAAAAAGCACATCTGGTGCTTGTCAGATCTTGGGAGAAAAATTGGTATGTTGGGCAAGCAAGAAGCAAAACTGTGTTGCCACATCAACAGCAGAATCAGAATATGTAGCAGCCGCAAGTTGCTATTCATAAGTGATGTGGATGCAAACTCAACTGAAGGACTATGGAGTAAATCTGACAAAAATACCAATTCTATGTGATTCAAAGAGTGCAATTGCTATAACAGAAAATCTTGTTCATCACTCAAGAACCAAACACACAGATGTCAGATACCACTTCATAAAAGATCATGTGGAGAAAGGTAACATAGAAATGTATTTTGTTCCAACTGAAAACCAAATTGTTGATATATTTACAAAGCCTCTTGATGAAAAGAGACACAACTTTTTGATCAGCAAACTGGGCATGGTTAATTTAAAAGATGAAAATTTTTCAGAAAACAAAGTGACACAAATTGAAAACCAAATTGATGATCATAAAAAAATCTGATAATCAAAGATTAATTAAACAAAGATCTGATAAAGGACTGCAGGTATGTGTATAATATGATCATGCGAAATCCCTTGGGCTTTGCTGTATCAACACATGTCACTATATATCAACAACTTCTGCAAGAATTTTGGTGGAATGCTCAAATCATTTTAAGTGGCACTTCTATGTGGATTGATAGCAAAGTTATGGGGGTAAAAATCACCCTAAAGGAGGAAACACTCAGAGATGTCCTCCGGTTGGGTAATGATCAGGAAAACACCTTCCTTGATAAGGCAGATGTGCTAAAAACCTTGACAGAAATGGGTTATCATTTTAACAACGTGTCAAGGAAAATTAGCAAATCTGGTTTTATACCACCTTTCCAGTATCTGGTGACACAGCTAAGTGTCTGCTTTTCAAAAAAGATTGGGCACTTCAACGAGCTGTCCCATAGGATGATGGAAGTGATTCATGATGTTGTACAGGAAAAACCTTACAACTACACTAAGTTTCTCATGAGAGACTTAGAAGCAAACATTCATGACCGTCAACCTTTTCTGATCTACCCTCGATTCGTAACCAAGGTGATCACCAGTCAGCTTGACTTTGGAGGAGTGAGGAGCTGGTATCCAAGGGAAGAGCTGGCACTTCAAGAAAACATAAGAGATCCCACCCTGGTTCCATCAACGAATCATACTGGACGTATAACCAGTCTCTGGTTATATGTGAAGTGCATGTACAACGTACTGGATGAGGAGGAGCAGTAGTTGGTGTTTGTTTGTTAGTTTTGTTTGTTTCTGTGTGTTTTTTTGGTTATATATTAAGTTTGTATTATTTCTTGTCTTCTTAAAAAAAACTGTCAATTGATCTAGGGGAACTTAGACAATATGTCTGATGATAACAAGGAAAATCTGGTAAAAATCTAATGAAATCTGATAGGATTCAGTGAAACTCATAAAATCTGATGATCAATCATAAAATCTGATGATCAATCATAAAATCTGGTAATTCTTCAGAAAACCCATTAAACCATCAGAATTTGTTCAAACATCAGAAAATTCTCAAGATAAACTGAAAATCTGATAAAAAATCAGATAATCAAATTTTGAAAAATGTCTTGACTACCAGGAAGTTTTGATAAGTCAACAGAAAGAAGCATCAGAAAATACTGTCTTTAATCAGATTCAAAGAAACTTCTGAACATCTAAATTTTTGAAATAAGTTTCTTTAAAAAAATTATTTTTTTCTGAGGACTGGAACAAGCTATATGACAAATAATTCCCGAAAAACAGAACAAAGGTGTGGAGTTCAAAACTGCAATGTAAGTAAAAAAAAGGCTGATTCAATTTCTGTAAATGAATCAAATGCATGCTGATGATATATAAAGGAAATTCAACTCTCAAAAGCCTCATTCAAAGACTTTCTAATATATATCATTAAGAGGAAAACTTGGGAAGATACATAATCTAAGAAAAGGTTTCTATTGGACCTTTTTGAAACAAAAGGGGTCCCACATGAAGAAAAAGGTGCAAGTTGGACATTAGTGTTTATCTGCTAAATCCTTGGTATCACTAACTTTCATTAAAAGATTTACATTAAATTAGAGATAAACCAAAGGTTTTTCAAAAACGGTTGTTTCCTAAATGGATTAAAACATCATTAAGGTGTCATTAACCACCTTGAATACAAACAACCCACGAAAAACACTCAAAAATCTCTGTACCTATCCACTATATTTACATCATTCGAAAACAGAGACTTCCATCTTCAACCTTCAAAACTCAAACCCTAAAACCCTTTTCTAAAACAAAAACCCAAATCATCAATGGCTGCTATCAACATCAACACACCTCCAATTGAACACTCTGTTCCTTTAATCACTGAAGCTGAATATCTTCCATTAAAGAGCAACAATGAAGCAATGAATGATAACATTGAAGAGTATAACATGAAGTGTCAAATTCTCATTGAATTCCTGATTAGATGCCCGATAGCTCAAGCTCTCACAAAGACCAGAGATGTACCAGAAAGACTCCTACAACAAGTTGTGAAAACTCTCAAAGTCTCAAGTCAAATGGAGCTAACAGCACATGTGTGGGAAAATATCTTCGTTACAATCTCACCGGAGAAAATAAGGGAATGTTTAGAACTACCCTTAAACCAAGGCTGTGAAGAAGCACCAGAAAAGGAAGATATGTTCGCACAACTTGATGCTGTAATGTGCTGCAAGACAAGGATTTCAAAGATCAATGAATTCAAGAGAAACAAGCTACCTGCCTTCAAGCAAGTATTAATGGAGATCCTGAACAAGTGTTTATCTTCAATGATTGGAGGTACAGACCAGATAAATATGAATGTTCTGACAATCATGTTCAGCCTCATAAATGGGTTGAATATTAATTTTGGAACAGAAATATTTAATCTGATCAGAAGATCAATTCTGACTAAAACTGGAAGGATAGATTCACATCTACCCTTTCCCAGATTTCTGTCAATCATAATTTCTGATGCATTTTCTGAAAGGAACCTACAAATTCCAAAATAAAAAATTATGTGGAAAACAGAAATTATGAGACCTTGGAGTGCTGCAGTGTCTTGGAAGTCAGATTTTGATGTACCCGTTGTAGGATCGTTTTGCGACCTATATGAGTCGTTCAGAGTCAATACAAAGCTGTTTGAAAGGCGGAAACAGTCAAACAACTGAGAATAAGTGATAGAAAGATGTAGAAACAGAGAATTATACTTAAATAGGTTTTTCATTGATTTTCAACTTGATTACACGGTGAGAATTCGGCAGCACTTCGTTACACGTTCTCTGATTTCGTACCAAATGAAAAACCACACTGCCATATATATTGGCAGTTGATTTCGCACGAAATAGTAACATGCTATTTCATACGAAATAGCAAACTTTGATTTCGTACGAAATAGCCAAATGCTATTTCGTGCGAAATGACTTCAAAACATATAAAATTACATATTTGACACTTTTAACCCTACTACAAGCTATTCGACACGACCTAGACTGTAGAGGTAGGCTATAGACATTATGCACTAACAAACTCCCCCTTGGATATTGTCGGAGTCTTCAGTCAGGTCTTCAGCACTTTCTTTATAGTGACTTGAACTTTTCTTCCCTTGGCTTAGGCTTTCTCAGCAACAGCTTCCTAAGCTTTTCATTCTCTTCAACCTTTTTCTTTTCTTCTGCAGCCATTCTTTGTACAACAGTATGCCTTAGCATGTTATCTCTTTCTTCACGAGCTTTCCTTTCTTTCTCAGCCTTTCAAGCTTCTTCTTTCTCTATCTTTCGCCACTTAGACGACCATTTACTCTCAGCATTGATCCCTTTCTGGAAACAAATAGATACAACCTTCTGAAACTGCATTGCCTGGTCTCTATCTTCAGCTTTAAACCCAATCTTGTTAACAAACAAACATTCAATGTCTTTTGCTGAGAAATTAACCAACCACAAAGGATCATACACAGAGATGTATCTGACTTCATTTTCAACTCTGTAGGTGATCACAGCCTCAGATGTCAAACAACTGTACACCCAATATAAGAAACCTGTATGGAAATCCTGCTCCATTTTCGGCACTGGAATGTTTTTTATCACTCTAGGCTTCTTTATATGCAAGATTGTCTCTTCACCACCAGTCACTGGATCCACTCTCTTCACTTTCTTTGGATAGTGAGGTTTTCAGTGCTTGAAGTCTTTGAAAGCTTCATACTTCATTAAACCCCATATAGACACATCATGTTTTCTGATAGGATAGTTAAAAGTTCTAACTTTTGACAATTCTTCAACATCCCACCAGGGTAGAGACATGATATCCTGTATATACTCAAAATACTGCACCCCATATTCTCTTCTAATTGCATACACGTTCACTTGTGGCAAGAATCCCCAACTGATAATGTCACCAAGTGATACTTCTCTATCTTTCTTATAAAACTTCAATAGATGTTTGAATTTTCTTTCAGTACTTTTTCTAAACCACCTTTTCCTTTCTTCTCGATGCTCATCTTTCGTCGTCCCATCAAAATTCTTGTTTTTCAAACACTCTTCAACTTTCCTTCTCAATTCATCAATGTTCTCTTGACTAAAAAATTCAACCAGCGTTGGAAAGTTTGAAGTATCTACATTCACACTTTCTTCATCGCTGCAGTCTTCAACCTCAACCCTATCATAGTTATCAGCTTCCTCCACATACTTATACCGATACTCGGGTTGCTGGTTGATATCGAAATCGTTCAATTCTTCTTCAAAGTCAAACTTGAAGTTATTTTCATCAACATGAGTTAACTTGAGATACTCATCAAGAGTGTACGTATGCCTGATTTCCCCTTCCTCTACATCAGGTTCAATACGCAGAATCAACTTTTCATACTCATCAACATTTTGATCATCAACATTCTCCCCCTCACCTTCAGCATTTTCTGGCTCCTCATTTGCATCGTCATGAAGATAATCATCGACATTCTCTTTAGTTGACGCTTCTGTAACTTTAATGCCTGAGGCACCTTGATCATCGTCATTACCATCGTCATCATCATGACTACTAGCAGAAAATACATCATATGCATCATGTTTTTCAACTTTATCATCATCATCTTCTTCATCATCCTCCCCAATATCTTCCTAATCATCAATAACATCATCAATTAACACGTCTTCATTAAAAAATCCATAAATTGCAGAGATAGGACGAGGATTCTGAACAGGAGATTCAGAAGTGATTGATGGAATAATTTCCCTCTCAGTAATTTTAGAAACACCTTCAACACCTTTACCCTTATTTTTCATTTCAACATCAATTGCAGCTTGACGACGAGCTCTAACTTCTTCAACTTCAATTTCTTCAAACTTTTGCTCAACAGATTTTCCAAGCAAATTTTCTAACACTTTATTTATCATGTACATCTCGTGTTCTTTCTTTGCATTTGCAGCCTCTAACTATTTATTATTTAACTTGAAATACTTGTTTTGCTCATCCATGCGAGCATTTTCATCTTCCAACTCTGCAATTCTCACTTTCATAATATCGATCTATGCCTGATCAGCTTCAACTTTCTTCAACAATGAGGAATTTTCAGCTTCCACAGTCTTTACACGCTTTTCAAGTTTCTTCTCATGATCTACCAACTTTTTTTTCTCAACCAATACTTCTTCCATTTTCCTTTCCAACTTCTTTACCTGCTCATCATTCGCAAAACCAAAATCTCCAATATCATCAAGAGGAATATTCACTGGAACATGAGGAAAATCTTTAAATCCAGAAGATCCAGGAGTGATTTGAACAGGTGGTTGTGTGATTGGTGGAGTTTGAAAAATTTGTTGTGAAGTCACAACAGGTTGTTCATGTGGTGGAGTAGCAATATGAATTTGTGAAAAAAGATTGATGTGATGGTTGATGTGGTGGTGATTGATGTGGTGGTGATAGATGTGGTGGTGATGAATAAATTGGTGGTGTAGGTTGTCTTGGAGGTGATTGATGTGGTGATTTAGGTGGTGATGGTTCAGGTGGTGGTGATGGTGGTTGAATTGGTTCTTGAATAGGTTTCTTATTTAACAAAATCTTCAACCTTTTTGCAACAGCAGGAGATACGACACGCTTTCTAGCAGATTGCTTCTTCCTACCACCAGATGATGGTGGTGTTTAAGATTCTAGAACATGTTAAGGAGATGGATTATACAATTCATCATCTTTATCCTCTCTCCTTTTTCTCTTTAGCTGTTTCTCCATTTCTATTTCAGCTCTAATTCTTTCCGCACATTCAGTTTCATCAATTTCTTCTTCAGATGAGCTTGATGAACTTTAATCTGCATCGTCACCTTCATTGTCACCAGCTGCTTTGTCAGTTTCAGCATTGTATTCATTAAGAGATTTCAAGAATCGTTCAGATTCTGGAGATAGACGAACATGATCTCCTTCAACATTACCTTCACCTTCACCTACAACTTCAACTTCATCTTCATCTTCATCTTCTTTCTCTGATTCATCTACTAACATTGTCTCAACACTCTTCTTTTGACGCTTTTGCTTTGGTTGAGAAGATGAACCTTCCTTGGTTTGAACTTTAGGGGTTGACTTTCTACTCCTTTTCTTTTTCTCTTCCTTCAAAAACCACTCATTCCTTGTTTCTTTGAAATTTTCAAGTATTTTCAATTCATCTGCATAACTCTTTTCTTTCATTTCTTTGTTATTCCTCCACTTTTGATTATCAACCGGATCTGGATCTTGGTAATTTTTGTCTTTGATGAACCCAAAGAATTCAGCTTTTGTCTTTGGCTCCAGATGATTTTTGTGATATCTGGCCAGTACTTTCAGCATTTCATTATCCATGTGGAACAACGCCAACAAATCATTGTTTTCATCTTTCTCCAAATCAGGATAAGCATGATCCAGTATCATTTGTACAAATAGTGGATAGATCCAAGTCTTGCTTTTCGAAGTAATATTCTCTATCATGTAGTGGAACACAATCTTTGAAAAATTATACTTCTTGTTTAACACAAGTGCAGTCACCATGCACATTTGATAATCCCGCATCACATCATAACCTCCCTTTCGATGACTAAGAGCATGCAACACTGAATGTATAAGAAACTTGTAGGGCTTTGAAAAACATGACTTCAGATAATTTGCACTGTTCAGTGGACTAGTGTAACCCATTCGTAACATGCAACCTTTGACCATCTTTTCTGGAAACTTTGTCAGAGAGTTCTCATCATCCGAAAAGTCTAACACCTCACGTACTAGCTGCTATGTGATGATGATCAGTTTGTCTTGGGCATTCAAGCTCACAATCGAATTTATCGTTTTGCTTTCTTCGTCATACGTTGCATTCTTCCAAAAACTCTCAATGTGGGACAGAAAAACAAGATGCTGATTTGTCAAAGCTTTCTGTATAGGTAATCTCTTCATGAACTCCAGAATACTCGTGAATTCAGCCATCTTCAGAATCTTTTCATCATACACACAACAGATGTTATGTAATGGATCAAATTGAACATTCGACGCCTGAAAAACAATAACATACATTCAAGTTACACTTAGAATATTTTCAACACTTTGAACATTCACACGAAATACCCTCAAGCGGAATGACCTTTCATGCGAAGTAACACATACAAACGAAATGACATTTACAAACGAAATAACATTTACAAACGGAATAACATTTCATGCGGACTGACTGGTTTCAAACGAAATAGCAGCTCAAACGAAATGACATTTGACATGAAATAGCTATTTCGTACGAAATACATCATCATGTCTATTTCGTGCGAAATACATCGTCGTTTCGTTTGAAATCAAATTTTACAAAATCATGTCAGATGATGAAATTGATCTTCTGGGTTTATTCTATGATGAATTCCGAGCACATGGGTGTGTTTTATATAGATTTTTACCCATAAATTTGACCTAGATCTAAATTCAAAGTTCCAGACCTACTAACCACATACGAAAATAGACTTTTTTGATTCAAATTAATACCCTAAATCAGATTTATATCACATTCCGAGTTCATGAGTGTGTTAATCGGTCATTTTTATACACAAATAAACCCTAAATCTAATTTATAAGTCATGTTCATCAACAACCAGTCGTTTCGGTTCAAATCAACACGAATCTTACCTTCCCCATGATTATAAGTTGAGTAAACCAACTTAAAATCAGATAACAATCAACAAACGGGCAAGAGTTTGGCAAGAAATCAATGGATTCTTATGTTTCGTGTGAAATCGCCTTAACAGAGGTTTGAAGCGAAATGATGATAATGATCTGTTCAAGAGAAATCTCAATGCCCTATTTATAGACCAGCTCATTTAGTACGAAATGAGCTATGAGGCATTTTCAAGCGAAAACAATGTTCGAGCGGAATGGCTATTTCGTACGAAATAGTCATTTCGTTTGAAATGGCACTCACAGTTTCAAGTAAAATCAAGTTTCAAACGGAATGGCTATTTCGTACGAAATAGTCATTTCGTTTGAAAATCTCAAATTTTCCAAAATTTTCAACTTTTTAATATTTTGACATTTTACCATCACACCTAGTTAACCAAGTCCAAGTTAATGACCTTGGTCAACTGTTTAGCCTGCCAAGTCCAAGTTAATGACCTTGGCTGACCAAATTATGAAGATGCTGACTTTCTGACACTGATTTTAGTTCAAATTAATGAACTTTCAAACTTTCAAGCAATTATCAATCACTTTTTCTCAATCTTCTGCTTACCCAACCCTCATGATCCAGACTTGTTCAGCATGCAAGACTTTGATCATCAGATCCCCAATGTCCGTTGTCGAAAATAAGATGAAAATCAAATCTTTTTGGATTTTAATTTTGCTAAACAAACAGACAATCTGTTTGGATTTTTGATAAGCAATAAACTGTACACACAATATTTTTGGTAAGTGTGTTAGGGGATCATATCAGCTGCTGACAAGATACAAGTACCGTTAAGCTTTTATTTCATACTAAGCATTAAACAATTCACTTTTATTGTCGATGTACTAATCCTCTTAAATTTTCACAAAAAGTTCAATCTGTTTAGGATACGGATTTAGTGTTTTATGGTCTTAACTTTTACGCATGTACCACCTTAGAATATACTCCCGTATCCAGACCACTATATTCAGTCTTACAGGTGAATGCACACTAATGATATCTGTAATTGGGTGACTGCGAGGCCATGAGAGCTCAGGCTAGAACTACCGTTCAATCAGAGAGATGATGGCTTGACTTTCGGTGGGTTCCCTTTGGGAATCTTTTTTACAACAACACATGATTAGCATTTTGCAATGTTTCATCATTTTTTACGCTGAGGGGAGGCTTTATGAATAAAGATGTGCAGAGTATTATACGAGGACTAGGCTATTGCTTCCCCAAAATCAGAAGTCCTGGTATAATACACATCACGTAGAAAGACCTAGTATCTCAGAAATAGGATCTTTCAAACAGGATTTTAGGGGTTACCTATATATCCTGGAGATGTTCCCCACGTAAAAGCAAGTTATTATATTTGTTTATATCCCAAACAAACCTACTAAATGTGTAAAAACCTATTGGCACATCATCAGCAAGACTGTTTAACACATTTTAAACACTACATTTCTTTAGCATATTGTATCTGTCTAGCTGATGTACTATCATTTCCCCTTTTTACACAAACTAATTTTTTTTAATTTTTCAATGTTTTTGGATTTTGAAATTTTATCATGTTTTTGTATTTTTCTGCAAACTTTCTCCCCCTAAAAACAAAAACATATTTTTGAGTTTTTGGTTTTATCAAAAGCAGAAAATGAACTGTACAAAAACTTGACAACATGACGTGGATCACTTCAGATCGCCGTCCTCCTCGGCTTCACACCCAATCACCCTCCCAGAAAACAAAATTTTCAACCCATTTAATTTCAAAAGATAGTTAAATCTCTTTTTGTCAAACGGTTTGGTGTAAAAATCAGCTCTCTGTTCATCGGTGTGTATATGTTCAATTCCAATCAATTTCTTCTCGTGACAATCATGGATGAAATGATGTCGAATTTCAATATGTTTCGTTTTCGAGTGGTGAACCGGATTTTTTGTTATATTTATTGCTGCCTCATTGTCCATAAATATAGGCGTGTCCAAGAACTGCAAACCAAAGTCCCTCATCTGCTGCTGGATCCAGAGGATCTGAGAGCAACAGCTGGAGGCCGAAACGTATTCAGCCTCGCATGTAGAGAGAGCGACTGAGGTTTGTTTCTGGCACTGCCAGGTGACTAGTCGAGTTCCATAGAACTGACAGCCTGCAGTGGTGGACTTTGCATTTTGTTTGCAGCTACCAAAGTCCGAATCAGCAAAACTAGAAAGAGAAAAGTCACCAGACTTAGGATACCACAAGCCGGTGCTTGGGCAGCCTTTAAGATACCGTAAAATGCATTTCATGATCGTCAGATGTGACTCCCTCGGGCTAGACTGATAACGGGCGCATAAACAAGTAGGATACATGATGTCCGGGTGGGACGCAGTCAGATACATCAAGGAACCAATGATTGACCGCTAGAACGTCTCATCCACTTTCTCTCCACCTTCGTCCGAGCATATCCCATGATTCTGAGCCAGGAGGGTTGATGTTGGAGTAGATTCAGACATGTTGAACTTTTCTAGAACATCATTCACGTATTTGGTTTGGTGAATGAAGATTCCTTCGGGCATTTGCTCAACCTATAGCCCTAGGAAGAACTTCATCTCCCCCATCGAACTCATCTCAAACTTTCTTTTCATAACCTTTTCAAAATCTTTACACAAATCATCATTTGTCAATCCAAAAATGATGTCATCAACGTATATCTGCACGATCAATAGATGCCCTGCAACCTCTTTTGTAAACAAAGTACTATCGACCGTCCCTCTGATGAACCCATTGGTCAGCAGATATTGGGAAAGCGTCTCGTACCAGGCTCTCGGGGCCTGGTGTAGTCCGTAAAGCGCTTTATCGAGAAGATAGACTTTGTTTTTGTGCACTGGATCTGTGAACCCCGGCGGTTGTCCAACGTACACTTCTTCTTTGATTTTTCCATAAAGGAATGCAGATTTCACATCTAATTGGTAGACTTTGAATCCTTTCAAGGACGCGAATGCCAGGAAGATTCGAATAGCTTCAAGTCTAGCAACAGGCGCATACACTTCGGTAAAATCAATGTCTTCTTGTTGACTAAAACCCTATACTACCAAACGTGCTTTATTTCTTACAATCACTCCTCTATCATCTCTTTTACACTTAAAAACCCACTTCCTTTTGATCAACTTTTGGTTTTCAGGAAGATCCACCAATCTCCATACACCAAGCTTCTCAAACTGCTGCAGCTCTTCCTGCATAGTGTTTTCCCATCTTTCTTCAGTTAAAGCTTCCTTATACATTCTTGGTTCAACCTGCGAGATGAAACACTTTAGTGAGAAATCAACTTGTAAAGGAGCGACAGTTGTATAAAAATATGTAAGAGTTTTGTTGATCTGGTCGCGTGATTTCACTCCACTGTGAAGATCACCAATAATTTGCTCTGAAGGATGATAAGACAAAGTTCTTGGCATGACAGTGTCAGGCACGCTCACTTCCGATTGCAAGTTTGTGATGTCTTGATCACCGGTGTGATCATCAGCTTCCGTCGTTGCAGTATTTGGTTCCTCGTAAAAAATCGGACCGTCTTCCGATTCTGAGTCGTCGGAGTGATCAAATACAGGAGCTGGTTCCTCTTGGGCTTCGTGTGTCGTTCCACTTGGACCGGCCTCGTGATCATGTGTACCCACGTCGGGCTGAGAAACTACTAGCGGTCTTGGCACTTGTTCTTGTGACATAGATTGTTGATATTGGTACAATAGTGCTAGTTCCTCTTCACTTGGCTCAGTCGGCAGTTGGAATGACTCCCAGAGTTTGTCATAATCGAACAACAATCTTTGTCCGGGAAGTTGCGGTGGGGCAGTATGCTTCTGATAATCAACATGCTGAACTTGAATTATCTTCCCCAGGCATGGAACGAACACTCTTTTTAGTGGACTCGCATAACCTATAAAGAAACCCTCGTTACTTTTAGCACCAAACTTACCATCTAGATCAATAAAAGTACAAGGTAATCCAAACGGTTCTAAAATTTTTTAATTTGGCTTATAACGATAGCGTTTATAAAGTGTTTGTGTTGTGTGTTGTGTTTTGATATAGAACGTATGTAACACCCAAAAGTACGTTAAACGATAACGGGTTCAAGTATACTCACAGTGTGTGTTTAGCAAGTAAACACAAGCTGGATTAGATTGAAGGGAGAGCGTTCGGTCAGCCTGTGCACAGAAATAGAAGTATAAATCTTCCTCAGGGTTGAATGGTTATAAACAGAATGTCAGACGGGATAAGTGCTCAATAGTCTATCCGAACGGATGGGTCCCATTCGGACGGATGGTCATCTGGATGGATGGTCATCCAGGCGGATGGCCATTCGAACGGATGGCCATTCGGATAGGCTGCAGTTGTTTGTGAACCGTTAGAATTTGAAGTTTAGTTAAAAGTGTTTAAACAACGGAAATTGTCGGGGTCAGGTCATCCGGACGGATGGCCACTCGGGCGAGTGATCTGTAGGTTAAGTGTTGTAAAATTTTCTAAGTAAAAGTTTTAAGTTAACGGAGACGGCGTGACGACGTGTCAAACAACGGTAAAACACCAAGTCCAGTTCACTCGGTCGGATGGGACTAACCCATTCAGACAGACATACTGTTCTTTAATGAAGCTTCATTTTTGACCCGTTAATCGGTCCATCTCTTTGGTGGAAATCAGTTTTTAACCCGGCTTTCGACTAAGGAACGAGTCGAGAGTCTGATTGAGTCCAGATTCCATCAATATCGTGTGAAAACAAAGAAAAAGTCCAAAACAAGTTTAAAAAGTGTTGAAATCTGTCATAACTAAGTTGAAATGTGTAAAAATCCTTTAGATCTTGACCCATTCTCGATTAAAAGATGCTCCACAATAGTTTTCCTAAGCAAAGGAGTGGAAACCACCTTCGAGAGGACCAAATTAGATGATTTCAAGAAAAAGTTAAGGTGTGTGCATGATTTTGATGAAGAGGATGGAGTAGAAGTGAATAGAGATGAAGATTGGAGAAGATTTAGGAGAAAAAGCTTACAAAAAGGCCTTGAATCGCGACTGAGACTTGGGGAGTGGATGGGGGTGTCAAAGTGTTGAAATGAGGGTGTACGGCTAGTATTTATTGGGAGAGGGCGGGGTTTAAGTCGGTGGCGAAAGGCGATGTTCGGATGGCTCCATCTGGTCGGATGGTCATCCGGGCAGATGGCCATTCGGACGGCTGAGTTCTTGCGAGTTAGTTTTCCAACTTTGGTTTGTTTGTTAAGCGTTACGTTGCGTTTAATCGAGTCACGAGTGAGCGTTTGAGCGTATAAGCGTTGCGTTGATAACCACATAACATTCTAAACAAGTAATCACACCATTAACACTCATAATGTAAATAATCCGTGTTTTGAGTTTGCATTGCGATAAGCGTTTAAGTAACAAGCGTTATGAATAAGCGATGTAAGTTGTGATAAAATGTGTTTAGGTGGTAAGCGTTATAATAAACGTTGTAATATGCATTTAAAAATGCATTGAAAATATAGTTTAACCCATACCGTTAAATCAAATCCCAAGAGTACAAGCGTTTACGAAAGAAATGACAGTGATAGGTAACGATCCGAAAAGTCAGGTTGTTGCAGCCTCCCCTACTTTAGGAAATTTAGACCCGAAATTAAGGAGCAGGCGTAACAAAGAGTTGTGGATATTTATCTTTCATATCACTTTCGAGTTCCCAAGTGAACTCGGTGCCGCGGTTGCCTTCCCAACGAACCTTCACTATGGGAATGCGAGAGTGTCGTAGTTTCTTGGTTTCTCGATCCATGATATCTACTAGCTTTTCCACAATGTGTAGGGTCTCGTTTATTTGCAAATCTACGAGGGGCACGTGAAGATTTTCTTTAGCTAGGCACTTTTTGAGGTTTGAGACCTTAAAAGTCGGATGTACGTTGCTGAGTTCCTTCGGTAATTCGAGTCGGTAGGCCACTTTGCCAATTCTTTCTAGAATCTTAAAGGGACCCACGTATCGTGACGCTAGCTTTCCTTTCTTGCCGAATCGGACCACCCCCTTCCAAGGTGAAACCTTTAGGAGTACGTGATCACCAACGTCGAACTCAAGGGGCTTGCGGTGTTTATCGGCGTAGCTCTTTTGACGACTCTGAACTTTCAAGAGATTGTCCCTTATTTGGTGGATCTTGTCCGTCGTTTCTTGTAACAGCTCAGGACCGGTGATTTGTGCGTCTCCGATCTCGTGCCATACAATGCCTCAAAGGGTGCCATTTGAATACTAGCGTAATAATTGTTATTGTACGAGAATTCTACTAAAGGTAAATGCGAATCCCAATTACCACCAAAATCTATAACGCACGAACGAAGCATGTCTTCAAGGGTGCGGATCGTGCTCTCAGTCCGACCGTCGGTCTGGGGATGAAATGCGGTACTGATATTGAGGTCGTACTTAGAGCGGCTTGGAATGTCTCCCAGAGACTTGACGTAAAACGACCATCGCAGTCAGAGATGATGTCATGTGGCATCCCGTGTCGACAAATGACTTCGTTGGTATAGATTCGTGCTAATTGTTCTACCTTGAAGTCTTCTCGTATCGGTAAAAAGCGAGCAGATTTCGTAAGACGATCAACGATAACCCAAATTCTATCATGACCTGATGGAGTGCGAGGGAGTTTCATAATGAAATCCATAGCAATACTATCCCATTTCCACATCGGTATCTCGGGTTGTTCGAGTAAGCCAGAGGGTCGCTGGTGTTCGGCCTTAACTTTCGAGCAAGTTAGGCACTTCGAAACATATAGAGCGATATCCTTCTTCATTCCTGGCCACGAATACCTGGAACGAAGCTCCTGGTACATCTTATCGACACCAGGGTGAATGGAATATCGGGATTTGTGGGCTTCGGTCAGCAAAATCTCTCGGAGATTATTGCGACGAGGTATCCAAGTACGACCGAGACAGTGAAAGATACCATTCGGTTTATTCACTAACTGGTTTTCGGTTCCACATATTGTTTCTTCCTTCAAGGTATTCTCAAGTAAGCAAGCGTGTTGAGCGTCGCGAATGAGAGCTTCGAGGTCGTGTTAGGCTCGAACATTTCGAACACTATGCAATTAGATTCGTCGGCTAAGAATGTCAGCAACGACGTTTGCCTTGCATGGGTGGTAGTGTATCTCACAATCGTAGTCGTTGAGAAGTTCAACCCATCTGCGTTGGCGCATGTTTAGTTCTTTCTGGTTCAAAATGTGTTGTAGGCCCTTATGGTTGGTGAATATCGTACACTTGGTACCATACAGGTAGTGTCGCCAAATCTTTAATGTAAAAACAGCTGCACCGAGTTCAAGATAGTGCGTTGTGTAGTTCTTCTCGTGGACCTTGAGTTGGCGAGACGCGTATGCGATAACCTTGTCTCGTTGCAGAAGGACACAACCAAGACCTAGGTTAGAGGCATCGCAATACACAACAAAATTGACGTTTCCATAGGGTATAGCGAGTACGGGAGCGTTGCAAAGCATATGCTTAAGGGTTTGAAAGGCATCCTCTTGTTCGGTTTACCAAACAAAAGGCTTGTCTTTATGCGTTAGGGTAGTGAGAGGAATGGCAATTTTAGAGAAATCAGTGATAAATCGACGGTAATAACCCACCAATCCAAGAAAAGAACAAACTTCAGACGGGGTTTTCGGTGTAATCCAACTCTTAACTACTTCAATCTTCGTTGGATCGACATGAATTCCTTGACTGTTAATGATGTGACCGAGGAATTGAACCTCCTCGAGCCAAAATTCACACTTGGAGAACTTGGCGTAGTGGCGATTCCCTTGGAGAAGCTCGAGAACTAAACGAAGTTGCTGCGCGTGTTCGGCTCTCGACTTTGAATAGATAAGGATGCCATCGATAAACACAATAACAAAACGATCAAGGAAAGGTTTACACACACAGTTCATCAGATCCATGAAGACCGCGGGCACGTTTATGAGATCAAAAGGCATGACCACGAATTCGTAATGGCCATAACAGGTACGAAAATCAGTTTTCGGGATGTCTTGCTCCTGAATACGCAACTGGTGATAACCAGAGCGCATATCAATCTTAGAGAAACAGATAGCACCTTGCAGTTGATCAAATAAGTCATCGATTGGAGGTAGAGGTTAGCGATTCTTGATAGTAAGCTTGTTGAGTTCCCTATAACCGATGCACATTCGGAACGATCCATCCATCTTTTTCACGAAAAGGACGGGTACGCCCCATGGCGATGTGCTAGGGCGTATGAAGCCTTTATCAAGTAACTCCTGGAGTTTTCTAGCTAGTTCACGCATTTTATATGGTGCAAGATGGTAAGGAGCTTTAGCTACGGGGTTAGCTCCAGGAATGAGGTCAATACGGAAATCAATATCGCGGGTAGGGGGTAGACAAGGTAAATTGTCAGGAAAGACATTAGGAAAATCACGAACCATAAGTACCTTTTCCATCGGCTTCTTTTCCTCCTCCGCTACTAAAATGTGGGCTAAGAAAGCCAAGTATTCCTTGTGGAGATACTTGCTTGCCAGAATACACAAAATAAGTTTCAGTTCTTTCGAGGTTACTTCACCATAAACACAGAGTTGATCACCGTTCGAAAGGGAGAAACAAATCATCTTTTCGAACACACAACATCGACACAATTTTCTCGAAGAAAGTCCATGCCTACTATGACATCGAAACTACCCAGTTGCATATGTATGAGATCGATCGGAAAGACGTGATTGCTGAGTTTGAGAGTACAATCATGGAGAAATGAACTGATGGTGACGGTTCTTCCGATGATAATTTCTACGTCGAAGGTCGTTGGGAGGTTAGCGCGTTTACATTTTAGGAGCTTTTAGAATTGAAATGACACAAAACAGTTATCGGCTCCAGTATCAAATAAACACGAAGCATAAATACCGTTAATGCTGAACTTACCATTGACAACATTGTTGTCTGAACCTGGTGGACGTTGATGTTGAAGGTTTCTCCGCGGCCTGCTTGTTATGGCTGCTGCTGCTGTGGCTGCTGTTGCTATTGTTGCTGTTGCGGTGGTTGCTGCTGTTGGGGCTCTTGTTTCAAAACGCGGTGCGGGCAGACGTTAGCAAATTAGGGTCACCATACGTGTAGCATGTTCTAGCATTTGCAACGGGTGCTGGAACTGCTGGGTTACCCTGAAGAGCAAGGGGTTGAGCTGGAGGTGCTCGAAGAGCCTGAGTAGCTTGCTGACGTGGGCCTGAACGGCAGTGAGCAGTAAAGTGCCCATAGATGTTGCAGTTTGCGCAGAAATGACAGTTGACCCCTATCGGATGATGATAAGTGCAAGTAGAGCACAAAGGGTGGGTACAAGTGTACGCACGCTTAGAAGGCAGTGCGTTGGTAACAGTAGCTTGACGGTTCTGGTTGTTGGGTTGTACAGGGACATCGTTGAGTGGAGCGGTGGTTGTAGCATAGTTCTTGTTGTTGTGAGATCCAAATGATGACATTGTCGAGCGCAAGTTCTGCAGCAGACGTCGTCATATGAATAAGACGAGACTCGATTATATCGGTTTTTTTTCAAAAAAGTTTAGCGTTTTACAACCCACTTTATTATTATTATTATTATTATTATTATTATTATTATTATTATTATTATTATTACTCCATAAAGCTCAGTAACACATCAAGCACGTAGGCACATAGTCACGTAGGCACGTAAACCACATAGGCACGTATACACATAGGCACATAAGCACGTATGAGCACATAATTCACATACTTTGCACATATTCATCTACATATTTTGCACGTATTCACCTATCTTTCAAGGTTGCGTAGCGCGTTCGAGAGCTGTGAGCGATAGCGAGTAGCGTAAGTGATGGGTCCAGCGTACGAAGGTCCTTAGTTTGTTCAAGATTAATTAGCGTTTTAGATTAAGAGGGATGTGAGAGTTGTGTGCATTTTGTAAAACGGAGAGTGGAAAGCGTAAAATCTCCAAAATCGAAACATATAAACACATAAAGTCGATAACGTGTAAAATTGGCGATTGCAGGCTAGAAATCAGAGGGAGGTCCTAGGTGTTAGACATCGACTACCCAAAGTGATTCAACTATTCCCAACGAGTTCGAGTACATGCTTTGGCCTAATTGGCTGTGCTCTCAGCGAGATACGGCGAACGACACTCATCCTTCTAGTTACTACGTGACCCGAGTCGTTGGAACAGTCGAGACTTGGTGAGATTCGTAATATCAAAGTAGGGAGTGGAACAGGTCATTAAGATGCGGGTTTCACCCTAACTTAATAACTTCGCTCCTAATTGTGGTTGAAACAACCACGAGATTGAGATGGAGATCTTCGTCGAGATGTGGATATCACTCCTAACTCAACGAAGATTCTCGTGCTGAGAGTAAAAATACGCGGGGTGAGCAATCTTATCGGGAGTTCTTGGTTTTCACACCTATTCCCGACATAATCACTCGTTTGTGTTATGCGAGCATTTTTAGAACGTGTGCATTGTGTTAGCCTTAGGAAAGGAAACATAGTTTTCAACCTTAGGAAAGGTCACCTTCGTACGAAGCTGTAGTATGCGGGTTCGTACGAAGATGTAGTTTTCGAAAGTTCGAATGAGAGTATCAAAAGTGGTCTCGTACGAAACCCCTACTGGGTTCGCAAGAAGCTGGTCTGTTGGTACTTAGACTATAGACTAGGTCAATTCTACACGACTCAACCTAATTCCCTATAGTTATCGCTCTGATACCAATATGTCACACCCCAACCGATGGCGGAATCATCGAGAAGTGGCACTGAGTGAAACAGATTGTTCATGAGAATCCATAACAACTATTAATGACGATTTTAAGGTTCTATATCCCATACTATTAAACAAATAAAGTATAACATTAATTACAAATATTCAGTCTAAAAAACAAGTTCCATTCCGACAACTCAGATTTTATGTAGTGGGTTTCTAGACTCCTAGCTTGCTTGCAGCATAACATCAAATCAACCTAACACATATGTTAAAATAAAAGTCAATACATAAAGTAAAGGTGAGTACACAAGTTTGCATAGTAATAGTATGAAAAGCGTTTACGCATAATCAGCATGTAAGACGTAACGCGCGAAGCATGTAACTACCAACAATGATACAACCTAACCACGAGACTGCGTTGTAGAGTATGCGCGACACCTGTACACCGAAGCGAACACGTGAAGTAAAGAAATGTGATCCCTAGCAACCCTTGTCACACAGGTGCTGAGTCTAAACTATAATACTATCGTTGATAGAGGCGGTCTAGTGTAACACTGTATAAGCATAGTAACAAGCATTCAACAAATCACATATAGCATGCGGGAGCGGTTAGCGTTTATAAAGTTTTTGCGTTGTGTGTTGTGTTTTGTTTTGATATAGAACGTATGTAACACCCAAAAGTGCGTTAAACGAAAATGGGTTCAAGTATACTCAAAATGTGTGTTTAGCAAGTAAACATAAGCTGGATTGGATTGAAGGGAGCGTGTCGGGTCAGCCTATGCACAGAAACAGAAGTATAAGTCTTCCTCAGGGCGGGATGGTTATAAACAGAATATCGGACGGGATAAGTGCTCAACAGTCTATCCGAATGGATGGATCCCATCCGGACGGATGCTCATCAGGGCAGATGGCCATTCGGATAGGTTGCGGTTGTTTGTGAACAGCTAGAATTTGAATTTTAGTTAAAAGTGTTTAAACAACGAAAATTGTCGGTGTCAATCCGTCCGGATGACCACTCAGGCGAGTGATCTGTAGTTGAAGTTTTGTAAAATTTTATAAGTAAAAGTTTTAAGTTAACGGAGACAGCATGACGATGTGTTAAACAACGGAAAAACACCAAGTCAAGTTCACTCGGTCAGATGGGCCCAGCCCATTCAGACAGACGTACTGTTCTTTAATGAAGTTTCATGTTTGACCCGTTAATCGGTCCATCTCTTCGGTGGAAAGCAGTTTTTAAGCCTACTTTCGACTAAGGAACAAGTTAAAAAAGTGTTGAAATCTGTCATAACTAGGTTGAAAAGTGTAAAAATCCTTTAGATCTTGACCCAATCTCAATTAAATGATGCTCCACAACAGTTTGCCTAAGCAAACGAGTGGAAACCACCTTCGAGAGGTCCAAATTAGATGTAATGCATATCGAGAAGAATGTGTTCAACAACTTCCTTCGTACTCTCTTAATAAATGACAAGACCAAAGACACGCCAAACACATGAAACGACTTGCAAAAACTAAATATTCAGCCGACACATTGGTTGAAACAATAGGGTAGCAAGTTCTTAAGTCCCCACCCAAAGTACTCATTCAAGTCCGATGATTGAAAGCTTTTATGTGAATTTATAAAAAACTATTAAACTACCTGATGGGTTTGGATCTAATATCAGCAAGAGGGTGACAGATAATAATTCTAACATTACTACGTTGAAATCTCATGACTGTCATATTCTCATGCAACGATTAATATTGATTGGGTCAGAGGGCTTTTGACCAAAGATGTATCTACAACAATGGTAGACCTTTGGATGTTTTTAAGCAACTTTGCTCCAAAACAGTATTAGTTGAGGATATGAGGAAAGTGAGGATGACATTTTTACCATCCTTTGCATGTTAGAGATGATCTATCCCCCGGCGTTTTGAAATTATGGTTCAAAAACTTGTGCATTTACCTTATTAGGCAAATGCGGGAAGTCTAGTAGGCTTTCAGATGGATGTATCCATCTAAAAAGTACATGAAAAAGCTAAAAAACTATGTAAGAAACCCGACAAAGCCGAAAGGTTGTATAGCTGATGCTTATGTGATTGAAGATGCTCTAACATTTTGTTCAATGTATCTTCAAGATGTTCAAACTAAGTTCAATCACCTCGTTAGAACCGAGGATGTTGTTGAAAAACGAAAGTTTTGGGTGTTTGAGTCTAAATATCGTCCGGCAAGCATAACAAAGAGAAAATATCTTTCAACCATCAAGAAAAGCAAGATGGAATGGTTTGTCCTCGAAAACTGCGTAGAACTCAGGGAGTACATGAAGTGAGTCTTCTTGTCTTTACTATTCATAATATGTTAATTACTATTTTCTCTTCCTTACTTGCTTATATTTGTCATCAATGTAGTTAGTTCATATCTACACATCCCCAAGATGATCTTAAAACCAAATTTCCGGGGTAGTTTCTTAATAAGGTATAAAACATATATAACATGCATTAATCTACATCCGTTAGGCAATACATATATAACAAGCATTCTTACTCCATATTTGTTAGGTCTATTCGATGAAAACACAAAATTCCCTAGAATTCCACCCAGAGTTGTATGCTCTTTCAATTGGTGCAAAAATGAATGTTGAAATTAAACTGGTTGCATAGTCAATGGTCTCAGGTTTATGAAACTTGAACGTGATGCAAAACGTGCAATGCAAAGCTCTAGGGTAGAAGTGGCTGGAGAGAATGGTGTAAAATTTTATGGCCCATTAGAAGAAATTATTGAGTTGCATTATACAAATGGTTTGATACTCGAAGGGGTGTAAAGTATGATAATAATATCACCGGTAAAAGCACTGAATATTAATGGGACAAAGACGATCAACTCATATTTGCTTCGCAAGTCAAACAAGTGTTCTTCATCCAAGAACCGTCTCGAAACAAAAAAAAGTAAACATAGATGGGTAGTCGAAACATTAATCATCAAAAAAATTGGGATCGGCCATTAAATGATGACTGCGTTGAGCCGGTTCAAAATGATGATGATTACTTAGAAGATATTCACATTGTCCACAACACTTCATCTGACTGTCAACTTGTCATCGACCTCACCCAATACTTTTAAAATTGGGTCTTCTCATGTCACTTGATGTGTGTAAAATGCAACATATAAATTACATCAATTGAGGCATAAAACTAACCCTTTTTTAGTACTAATGTTGGAAAAAGTGTGCTTTTGTCTTCCTTTTGTATTTTCAGGACAAAATGAGCGTAAATGAACAGAAGGAACAAATATGCAGCAAAATCTAACATAAATACAAGAAAAGGAATAAACATGGCATGCCTGACCCCTTGACAGCATCTTCCCAAGCAAAAACAAGAGAACAGAAGGCTGACCACGGCCCCGTGCCCAGCGGACACGGGGGTGTGGCCAGGTGTTTGCAGAAAAGACAAAGCTATAGAAGCTTCTATTCCCGACACGGGGGTCCCAGCTTAACACGGGCCGGGGTCAATGCTAAGATTCGCATAATCCAAGCAAATCTTGATAGTATAGATACGCTTCTTCACACGGGGCCGTTCCCAACAGACACGGGGGCGTGTGGAGCTAATGCACACAATTGCAATTAATAAAGAAAGATAATAAGGATGGACACGGGGTCGTGCCCAATGGACACGGGGCAGTGCCCGGGCTTCTGTGCAGGCTATAAATAGGGGTGCTTGGTTCACTTCAAAGGCATACCTTGGCAAACCACCTCTCTCCCACTTCACCCACACTCCACCACCACTACAACCCACATCCACCACCATCATCCGTCATTCATCATAAAGTGTGTGTAGTAGTCTCGGGATGCAAGATTGATAGTAAGAGTTCTTGAAAATCAAAGGCCATGTTTGCCTAAGTCTCTTACATCACTTGGTGAAGACAAGCATTTAGTGTAATACTTTTGATTTTTAATCTTTTCGCACTTTTTATTTGGTTTTGTATTAATGACTTTAATAACTAGTTTCTTATGTTGAAGGTGAAACTTCCTTATCATTTGTCCGTGGTGTCTTGGCGTTATTTTACTGTTTATATAAAATAAAAGATTTACACCATTCATATCTCTACGGTCTATATAGAGATATGTTGGCTACCTGGCCGGGGGTTAAGGAATGGTTTGGTAACGTTCTTGAATTGTTCAGTGTATATATCCTGCAAGGACCTGGGTCAAGCTTAGTAGGACCTCCTTCAATACCCACTGGTATCTGATGGCGGGGGTGCGAATGGCTTGATCCCCTCATATGTAAACTACTGTTAATACATTAACCCGACTACATGGGATTGTATCCCTGCTGACTCAAACTACTTAGCCGAGGGTAACATCACCTTCAAAAGAGGGGCCTACCACATTACGCATTAATAACTTAATTAATTATCTTTCAATATTCTGACCCGTTAGGATTGTATGCTTGCTGACTCAAACTACTGGGTTGAGGGATAACGTCACCTTCAAAAGAGGGGCCTACTACTATAACTAAGATAATATCTTAAATAGTGCAAAAGTGCGGAAATCATCAAAGGTTACACTAAAGGCGAGTCTGATACAAGTGATTCATCTTGTCTATCTGTTTTCATTTTATTTTTATTTTCAGGATTTTTAGTTTTTAATTTTCATGTTTAAAACCTTTCCTAAACTTTTGATTTGATTAGACGTTGAGTATAAACCCATATTAAAAGCTCTTGTGTCCTTGGACGACCTCGGTATCTTACCAACGCTATACTACGCTCACGATGGGTGCACTTGCCCATATGTGTGTTTAGTGTTAGTAGAATATCATGTTTTATAAATTTAAAACTTGACTAAAGTGTTAAAAAGGGCTAAAAATATACACAAAAACCATATCACGCTACACACGCGTCAATATTTTGGCGCCGCTGCCGGGGACACAAGGATTTTAAGAAAGCTTAAAATTGACGGCCTAATCAGTTTTTCAAAACCTTTTTAAAATCGCGCGCACATTTTATGCATTTTAGTTAGTTTTTGCATTACAGTAGACTGAACACGGGGTCGTGCTGCATATTTTTTTTTCAAAAATCCCAGACATAGAGTCTAAACACGGGGTCGTGTTTGCTGAACATGCCCCCGTGCTGCACAAAACCAATCACTTTTATTAAAACGCCCAGATACAGAACCTGAACACGGGGCCATGCTCACTGAACACGGGGTCGTCTCCTGCCTCTGTTTCCGTTTTTATTTTTGTTTACTGGTCCCGAGACTCTGTTGTGGTCTGCTGAGTGATTCTTATGGATGAATACTCAGGAGATTACAACTACCACTATGAGGAGGATGATTATAGGGAAGATTATTGCACCATTTGTGGTAACCCTCACTCGGTACAATATTGTGATCTCTTTGAGCCATCCCCTTCATACACCTACTATGAGGAGCCCAGGTACGAGCTGTGAACTTCATACACACCCTATGAAGAGCCAAGATATGAACCTTCTCCCTCATACTCATATTTTGATGAACCAAGATATGAGCCTTCATACTCATACTTTGAGGAACCAAGATATGAGCCTTCACCTTCATATACTTACTATGAGGAATCCTGACGTGAACAACCCACCTCATATGAGTATTATGAAGAACCAAGTTACGACCCTTATCCATCATATACTTACAATGAGGAACAATGGTGTGAACCATCTTGTGACACCTGTGTCACTGCGACCATCAAACAAATACCAAACCAATGAAATATTGTATTTCATACTTTGGACTTGTATAAATATGTGTATCTTTTGCACATATCAACTCTTGTTCGATTTCAAGCTCTAAATCGCTTTCTGGAAGGTTATACGCGCGCTGATGCGTAAATATAACCAGTTTAATGCAACAAACACTCTGGAATAGTGACATATACTTAACATACCTTAAATAACCTTTACATAACTTAGAAATAAGTTTTGAAGGCTTTGGTATGGCAAAAGCAAGTTAATTCGCTTACAGGGACTAAACTTGACAAACTGCGAAAGTATGCCAATTTGAACTGTAACGAACATTCCGGAACATGACCATAAGTTAAACATACCATAAATATCCTTTGCATAGCTTAGAAATAGAATTTGAGGTGTTCGGTATGCTAAAATAAACTTCTGGGTCATTCAGGGACTAAAAGCGTCAAAAAGTGCACAAGTTTGCACTTTCGCGCATAACTTACGTTCTGAATACCTCCGGACATCCAAAAATTTATGTAAGCACTAAAATATTATATTTTAGTGTTTGGCATAAGAAAAATCCATTCGTCGTGCAATTTGGATCGTTTTTCGCGCTTATGCGCATTCCGTCGTAATTAACCGAACAACGCGATTGTACGGCTAAACGAACCGACATCCGGCATATTTTTGAGCATGTTTTGAATTCCCTATACTTTAACTTCATTTTAGAGCCTTGAAATGAGGTTAACGGGGTTCAAACGCATCGAAAATAGCTTAAACACACAACAGGGACCAAAACTGTCATTTCTGAAGGATGTTTGCTGATACATTGAATCTGGTCCGTTCCACTTGTTGCACATGGTTTTGGGGAATCTATGGGCTGGTTTTGATGTGCACATGGTATTGGGCAATACTAGGGGCTCACATGGTTTTGTAAAACCATTGTCTTGAGGTGTATGGCCAAGATCAAAGCACGGTTTCCAAGAAACGATCTTAACGGTTCGGGAAATACTATAAATACCCCACCCCCCATTTGGTTCAAACTCACTAGAATCTGATTTGAGAAGCTCTAAGTTGAAACCTTTGTTTCATACCTGAGCTACTTGAATCACGATTAGCATTCGGGGAC
The DNA here is from genome assembly GCA_030545235.1 of Helianthus tuberosus. Lineage (NCBI taxonomy): Eukaryota > Viridiplantae > Streptophyta > Magnoliopsida > Asterales > Asteraceae > Helianthus > Helianthus tuberosus. The sequence continues at coordinate 6,061 of JARYGA010027694.1, read as the reverse complement.
CCTTCGTAAGTATTCCTTCGTTCTTTTATTGCTTTTCGAGTCCGAAAGTCAAACTTTGTTTGACTTTCTTCGTTGACCAGTTTATGGTCAATGCGAATTTCGTTTGAACTTCGCAACGTGATTGTAATCACGATGGTTATAGTCCCTTGGGACTATGCCTACTGATTACCACGTTGTCTAGGGTCGTAAGGGTAAGCGATCTGATAAATCGCTTATACCTTCGAACCCGACCCAATTGGTCGATCATTAGGATCCGACCAAATACATTAGGTGACCATAGTATATAGGGAATAACCTTTCGAGGTTATACCTTATGGTCACTTCGTTTAAGTAGTTGTATGATAGGTAGTTTATATGCCTTAGGTAAATTACCAAAATGCCCTTTTTACGCCAAAATTCATTTTAATCATATGTAACATAACTTTTGGTATCTAAACTGATTTGGAAACAATATTAGACATGTTAAGGCATATTTTACTTATCATAGGGCTAGTTAGGCGTTCCGAACGCGTTTTACGCGAACGACGCGTTAAAGTAGCATAAGCTACCTAAACGGGTCGTAATGGGTCGTAAGCACTTAGGTTAGGTTTCATTTAGTATGTAGGATTTATTAAACCATACTACATGAGTTCCCATACTCATTTGGTTTACGAGCCCTCATCCTATCCGATTCTCCGATATAGGTACGGTTTATTAACATAGTTACCTATATTAGGTGCCGTTTGATTCCGTGATCTCTAGCATTGCTTGGTGGTTATCTTAGGACTTCTGAGCAATTTCAAGTGAGTACATAGACCCCTCTTTTAACTGTTTTCCAAACATTTTGGGGTGGAACACATGTGCCTACTTGTTACTTTCATGCTCTCATGCTTTCACATCATATACTTGCTATGTTCATTAGTACATTTATAGTACATGATTTACATTACATTTCATGCTATGTATGCCCATTGTGTGCGTACTTAGTACATTGTTTTTACATTACATTTCATGCTATGCATGCCCATTGTGTGCATTACTTAGTACATTGTTTTACATTGCATTTCTGTTGCATATGCTCATCCAGCATATGAACACATTATACTACATTTTTAACCGTTGTAAACATTTGACTATGTAAACCGTCGTAAACATTTGATTATATGAACCGTTTGTAACTGTTGAACCGTGTGAACCATTTGTATCCGTTGACATGATTTACATTTGACAATAGACATTTGACTATACATAAACATTTCTACAATTGTTAAACATTACATCTTGGTGGTTTGGTTTGAGTAAGTGATCTAAGTAACGAGACGTGTGTAATATGATACAAGCATGGTGGATACGCCGCTGGTACTTCCTATATATAAGTGTTTGTATGGTATTACATATTGTAGCGTTATTTGAATCATTTCAGTTTGAGACATATAACATTTTATACAAATAACATACTTTTCACAATACATTGATTTACAAACAACTTATCTTATACAAACTCATTTTACATGGTTATTCATTTAACCATACATTATTCTCTTATTTATACATATCATTTGATCTTATCGTTTTTCAAATGATTTACAAGACAAAACAATTTACAAGGTTCATGACTAAACTTTATTAAACATTTTCTTAAACTTACAAGTCATGAATCCTATTTTCACAAAACCTATGTATCTCACAGGCATTTTTATGCTGACGTACCTATTTTCACATGTGTTTTCAGGAGATGATGCGTAGGACTTATCAAGACATACTTAGGCGGACCTGTGCCTTAGTGACTTAAAACGAGACTAGAACTAGTTAATTTATGTTATGTACTCTTTGGTTCTTGTTTAAAACAATGTAAACTTTCATGTTTGATTAATAAAACGAAACTTCAATTGCCATGGATTTGTAACAATTAATTCTGTTACAACACTCCCCGACGTTTCCGCCACGTTTGGTTGTTCCACGTGGTCGGGGTGTGACACATCTACCTCATATTAGTACTATGAGGAGCCAAGGATCGAACTTCCGAATTCAAGCTTTGATGATACTTATTCAACTCACATTGACGAACCACCAACTATATCACCCACAGCCGAAAAGATAATAGAACACCTTAAAACTATCGAGCGTTGTATAAAAGAAGCTCGCGCAAGGGAAGAGGAATCCCGCGCAAGGGAAGAATTAACTTGTAATAAGGAAGAGATAGTTGAAGAGGTAAAAATGGAAGAACAAGTAAGGTGAGTCCGTTAACGTTAAAATTCAAGAAGAGTCTAATTCTAAAGAAATTAATCTCTTATCACCTTCTTTTGAAAATCATTGTTTAGTACCCACTCATGCTAATTTTTTAAAAGAGTTAAACACTAACACTAAAATTGAAGAAACGGTAAGTATTAAGTTAACAAATGATCAAACTACGCTAATAAAAGATGATCCGTTTGAAATTTACATTACACCAGTTCCATGTTTCTTTGAAAATTCCTTTATTAGTGATATTACAATTGATAAAGATCTTTGTGTTAATATAACGCCCAACTACATTTTCAAAAAAATTAGTATTGGTGATTTTTCTCCACTTCAAATACCAAATTTTCTATCTAATAAAAAAACAATAAAATCAATGGGAGTAGTTGAAGATGTGTTAGTCCAAACAAATCAAATGGTAATCCCAACCGACTTCATCATCCTTGATGACGCTCCACTAGTGTTGGGACGACCTTTTGTAAAGAACCACGAAGCTTTGAAAAATCGGAAGTATAACAATCTACCCATTCAATTAGGGGCATTAAAAAAAGTGTCGATCTTGAGTGTTCAATGAAATATCCATTCGGCAATAATGACCCCCTAATTGAAGATGAAGATGAACCACCCGATACAAGAGAAGAAATTGACCACTTTGTTGAAGAAGATGTCGCCATAGAACAACCCTTCTTGGTTCTTAATCAAAATGAGCAACCAAATAAAGAGTCTCCTAAAGACCCACCTCTTGAGCTCAAAGAACTTCCAAAAGGTTTGGAATTTGCTTTTCTCGACAAAGATGGTAAACTACCTATAATTATTTCGTCGAAATTAACTAGTGTAGAAAAAGAAAAATTAATCACACTTTTGAAAAAACACAAAAATGCGATCGCTTGGAAGCTTGTAGATATTAAAGGAATAAGTCCTTCCATGTGCACGCATAAAATTTTAATGAATGATGACTATAAATCGGTAATACAACCACAACGTAGAGTAAATCCAAACGTCTAAGAAGTGGTTAAAAATGAAGTCATCAAATTACTTGACGCCGGACTCATTTACCCAATCTCCGATAGTCCTTGGGTAAGTCCCGTCCAAGTAGTTGCTAAGAAAGGAGGTATGATGGTAGTAACTAATGAGAAGAATGAATTAATACCAACAAGAACCGTCACAGGATGGAGAGTATGTATAGATTATCGTCGATTAAATGAGGCAACAAGGAAAGATCACTTCCCTTTACCTGTTATTGATCCAATGTTAGAAAGATTATCCGGTCACAAATTTTATTGTTTCTTAGATGGTTTTTCAGGTTACTTTCAAATACGGATAGCACCTGAAGACCAAGAAAAGACAACATTCACATGTCCCTACGGAACTTTTGCTTATCAACGCATGCCATTTGGTCTATGTAATGCCCCCGCAACCTTTAAACGTTGCATGGTGGCCATCTTCCATGATATGATAGAAAAGACAATGGAAGTCTTCATGGACGACTTTTCTATCTTTGGAGATTCATACGACCAATGCCTCGATAACCATGAACGAATGCTATCCCGATGTGAGGAAACTAACCACGCCCTTAATTGGGAAAAATGCCATTTCATGGTAACAGAGGGAATAGTACTCGGTTACAAAATCTCAAGTGAAGGAATGGAGGTTGATCGAGCAAAAATAGACACTATTTCTCGATTACCACCCCCATCCTCCGTTAGAGCAATCAGAAGTTTCCATGGGCATGCCGGATTTTATAGACGATTTATCAAAGACTTTTCGAAAATCTCAAGACCTCTAACAAAATTACTTGAAAAAGATGACCCTTTCATCTTTGACAAGGATTGCAACAAAGCGTTTCTAACACTAAAAGAAATGTTAGTCAATGCACCTATCATGATAGAGCCTGATTGGAAACTACCTTTCGAAATCATGTGTGATGCAAGTGACTTTGCAGTTGGAGCCGTATTGAGACAATGAAAAGATAAGCATTTTCACCCAATTTATTACGCTAGTAAAACACTTAATGATGCACAAGAAAATTACACAACAACAGAAAAAGAATTACTAGCTGTAGTATTTGCTTTTGATAAATTTTGTTCTTATCTTGTTCTTTCTAAAATGATAGTTTATACAGACCAAGCAGCCATTTGATATCTCTTTAAGAAACAGGATGCTAAACCACGTATAATTAGATGGATTCTACTCCTCCAAGAATTCGATATTGAAATAAAAGACAAAAGAGGAGCAGAAAACCCCGCTGCGCATCATCTATCCCGCTTGGAAGATCTAGCTTTGGAGGCAACTAGGGACGAGCTAATTAATGAAAAATTCCCAATGGAGTTCCTAGAAATGGTGAAATGCCGAGAAGAGCCATGGCAGGCCAACTATGCTAACTACTTAGCTAGCGGTATAGTCGCAAAAGGATGGCCACATCATCAAAGAAAAAAAGTCTTTGCCGATGTAAAGCATTACTTTTGGGAAGATCCTTATCTTTTCAAAATGTGTGCCAACCAACTTATCCGTCGATGCGTACATGGTAGTGAGGTAAGAAGAATTCTCTGCCATTGTCATGAAGGTCCATACGGAGGACATCATGGTGCCGCCATTGTCATGAAGGTCCATACGGAGGCCACAAACAGGATTTTATTGGCCAACCATTTACAAAGACACCCAAAGTCTTATCAAGACATGTGATGCTTACCAGAGATCAGGTAATATTTCTTCCAAAAATGAAATGCCACAAAATGGCATTCTTGTTTGTGAAATTTTTGATTTGTGGGGACTCGAATTTATGGGACCATTCCCACCGTCAAAAGGAAACAAATATATACTTGTGGTAGTAGATTACTTGTCTAAATGGGCCGAGGCCGAAGCGCTTCCAATAAACGATGGGAGAGTTGTGGTAAGATTCCTGAAACGATTATTTTCTAGTTTTGGAACTCCAAAAGCACTAATAAGTTGTGACACCTGTGTCACTTCAACCGTCATACAAATACCAAACCAATGAAATATTGTATTTAATACTTGGGATTTGTCTAAATATGTGTATCATTTGCACATATCAATCCTTGTTCGATTTCGAGCTTTAAATCGTTTTCTGGAAGGTTATACGCGATCTGATGCGTAAATATAACCAGTTTAATGCAACAAACACTTCGGAACAGTGAAATAGGCTTAACATACCTTTACATAACTTAGAAATAAGTTTTGGATGGTTTGGTGTGTCGAAATCAAGTTTATTCGCTTACAGGGACTAATTTCGACAAACTGCGAAAGTATGCCGATTCGTACTGTAACAAACATTCTGGAACTTGATCATAAGTTAAATATGCCCTAAGTATCCTTTACATAGCATAGAAATAGGCTTTGAGGTGTTTGGCACGCAAAAATAAACTTATTTGATAATATGGACTAAAAGCGTCAAAAAGTGCACAAGTTTGAATTTTCACGCATATCTTACGTTATGAATATATCCGGACATCCAAAAATTTATGTAAGCATTAAAATATTTTAGTTTAGTGTCTGGCATGATAAAATTCCATTCATCGCTTAATTTTGATCGTTTTTGCGTTCATTATGACTTCCGTCGTAATTAACCGAACAACGCAACCGTACGACCAAACGAACCAACATCTGACATATTTTTGAGCATGTTTCATGTCCCCTATGCTTAGGCATCATTTTAGGGCCTTGAAAATGGCTTAACGGGCCTTAAAAGTGTCGAAAATGGGCTTAAATACATACAGGGATCAAATCTGCCATTTCTGCCAAACTTTGTTCAGGCGGGCCGCGTAAGCCACCCTTGGCTTCTACGCGGGCCGTGACAGAACTCCCTGATCAGCAAACATCTGATTTG
>JARYGA010027693.1:0-81818 GCA_030545235.1 Helianthus tuberosus | reverse complement strand
AAAATATACATAAATATATATCACACCGCACGCACATCAAGTTTTTGGCGCCGTTGCCGGGGACACAAGGATTTTAAGAAAGCTTAAAATCGACGGCCTAATCAGTTTTTCAAAACCTTTTTAAAACGCGCGCATTTTTCTGCATTTTAGTTAGTTTTTGCATTTACAGTAGCCTGAACACGGGGCCGTGCTCACTGAACACGCCCCGTGCTCCACGAAACCAGTAACTTTTATTGAAACGCCCAGATACAGATTCTGAACACGGGCCGTGCTCACTGAACACGGGGCCGTGTCTAGCCTCTGTTTCCGTTTTTATTTTCATTTTCTGGTCTCGAGACTCTGTTGTGGTCTGCTGAGTGATTCTTATGGATCAATATTCAGGAGATTACAACTACACCTATGAGGAGGATGATTATAGGGAAGATTATTGCACCAATTGCGGTAACACTCACTCAGTACAATATTGTGACTTATTTCAACCATCCACTTCATACTCCTACTATGAGGAGCCCATGTACGAGCCATCAACTTCATACACATCCTATGAAGACCCAAGGTATGAACCTCCTCTCTCATACTCATATTTTGATGAACCAAAGTATGAGCCTTCATACTCATACTTTGAGGAACCAAGTTATGAGCCACCACCTTCATATGCTTATTATGAGGAACCATGGCGTGAACAACCCACCTCATATGAGTATTATGAAGAACAAAGTTATGACCCTTATCCATCATATACTTACAATGAAGAACAATGGTGTGAGCCATCTACTTCCTATGAGTATTATGAGGAACAAAGGATCGAACATCCGGATTCAAGCTTTGAGGATCCCGATCCTTACTCTATCACCGACATAGCCGATAGGATAATAGAAAAAATTAAAACTATCGAACGATGCATAAAAGAATCTCGCGCAAGGGAAAAGGAGTCCCGTGCAAGAAAAGAATTAAATAAAAAAGAGATAGTTGAAAATGTAAAAATGGAAGAACAAGTAAGTGAAAAACCGACACATGAGTTAAACAACGAAAAAGGTAAGTCCAACAATGTTAAAATTCAAGAAGAGTCTAATTTTGAAAAAATTAATCTCTTGTCACCTTCTTTCGAAAATCATTGTTTAGCTCCCACTCATGCTAAGTTTTTAAAAGAGTTAAACACTAACACTAAAATTGAAGAAATGGTAAGCATTAAGTTGACTAATGATCAAACTTCGCTAATAAAAGAAGACCCATTTGAAATTAACATTACACCGGTTCCATGTTTTTTTCAAAATTCCTTTATTAGTAATATCACAATCGATAAAGATCTTTGTGTTGATATAATGCCAAACTATATTTTCGAAAAATTAAGTATTAGTGATTTTTCTCCACGTCAAATATCCATTTTTCTATCTAATCGGAAAGTGATAAAATCAAAAGGGATAGTTGAGGATGTTTTGGTCCAAACCAACCAAATGGTAATCCCAACCGACTTTGTCATCCTTGATGACGCTCCTCTAGTGTTGGGATGACCCTTTGTAAAAACCCACGAAGCTTTGAAAAACTGGAAGCACAACAATCTATCTATTCAATTAGGGGCATTTTAAAGGAGTGTTGATCTTGAGCGTTCAATGAAATATCCATTCAGAAATAATGACCCCCTAATTGAAGATGAAGATGAACCACCCGATACTAGAGAAGAAATTGACCACTTTGTTGAAGAAGAGGTCGTCATAGAACAAACTTTTATGGTTCTTGATCGACATGAGCAACCAAATATGTAATTATTTCATCAAAAATAACTAGTTTAGAAAAAGAAAAATTAATTTCACTTTAGAAAAAACACAAAAATGCGATCGCTTGGAAGCTTGTAGATATTAAAGGCATAAGTCCTTCCATGTGCACGCATAAAATTTTAATGAATCATGACTATAAATCGGTGATACAACCACAACGTAGAGTAAATCCAAATGTCCAAGAAGTGGTTAAAAATAAAGTCATCAAATTACTTGACGCCGGACTTATTTACCCTATCTCCGATAGTCCGTGGGTAAGTCCCGTCCAAGTAGTTCCAAAGAAAGGAGGTATGACGGTAATAACTAACGAGAAAAATGAACTAATACCAATGAGAACTGTCACAGGATGGAGAGTGTGTATAGATTATCGTCGATTAAATGAAGCAACATGGAAAGATCACTTCCCTTTACCCTTCATTGATCAAATGTTAGAAAGATTATCCGGTCATAAATTTTATTGTTTCTTGGATGGTTTTTCAGGTTACTTTCAAATACCGATAGCACCCGAAGACCAAGAAAAGACAACATTTGCATGTCCCAATGGAACTTTTGCTTATCGTCGCATGCCATTCGGTCTATGCAATGCACCCGCAACCTTCCAACGTTGCATGGTGGCCATCTTCCACAACATGATAGAAAAGACAATAGAAGTCTTCATGGATGACTTTTCTATCTTTGGAGATTCATACGACCAATGCCTTGATAATCTTGAGCGAATGCTATCCCGATGTGAGGAAACTAACCTCGCCCTTAACTGGGAAAAATGCCATTTCATGGTAACGGAGGGAATAGTACTCGGTCACAAGATCTCAAGAGAGGGAATGGATGTAGATCGAGCCAAAATAGACACTATTTCTCGATTACCACCCCCATCCTCCGTTAGAGTTATCAGAAGTTTCCTAGGGTATGCCGGATTTTATAGACGATTTATCAAGGACTTTTCTAACATCTCAAGGCCTCTAACAAAATTACTTGAAAAAGATGCCCCTTTCATCTTTGACAAGGATTGCAATCAAGCATTTCTAACCCTAAAGGAAATGCTAGTCAATGCACCTATCATGATAGCGCCTGATTGGAAATTACCTTTCGAAATCATGTGTGATGCAAGTGACTTTGCAGTTGGAGCTGTCTTAGGACAAAGAAAAGATAAGCATTTTCACCCAATTTATTATGCTAGTAAAACACTTAACGATGCACAAGAAAATTATACAATAACAGAAAAGGAATTACTAGCCGTGGTATATGCTTTTGATAAATTTCGTTCTTATCTTGTTCTTTCTAAAACAATAGTCTATACAGATCATGCAGCCATTCGATATCTCTTCAAGAAGCAGGATGCTAAACCACGTTTGATTCGGTGGATTCTACTCCTCCAAGAATTTGACATTGAAATAAAAGATGAAAGAGGAGCAGAAAACACCGCAGCATATCATCTTTCGCGCTTAGAAGACCCAGCTTTGGAGGCAACCAGGGACAAGCAAATCAATGAAAAATTTCCAACAGAGTCCCTGAAAATGGTGGAATATCGAGAAGAACCATGGTACGCCGACTATGCTAACTATCTAGCTAGCGGTATAGTCGCAAAAGGTTGGCCACATCATCAAAGAAAAAAATTCTTTGCTGATGTAAAGCATTACTTTTGGGAAGACCCTTATCTTTTCAAAATGTGTGCCGACCAACTCATCCGACGATGCGTACATGGCAGTGAAGCAAGAAGAATTCTCCGCCATTGTCATGAAGGTCCATATGGAGGACATCATAGTGCCGCTAGTACCGCACGAAAGGTATTTGATTCAGGATTTTATTGGCCAACCATTTACAAAGACGCCCAAAGTCTTGTCAAGACTTGTGATGCTTGCCAAAGATCAGGTAATATTTCTTCCAAAAACGAAATGCCACAAAATGGCATTCTTGTTTGTGAAATTTTTGATGTGTGGGGACTCGACTTTATGGGACCTTTCCCACCGTCAAAAGGAAACAATATATACTTGTGGCGGTAGATTACTTGTCTAAATGGGTCGAGGCCGAGGCACTTCCAACCAACGATGGAAGAGTCGTGGTAAGATTTCTGAAAAGATTATTCTCTCGTTTTGGAACACCAAAAGCATTAATAAGTGATAGAGGTACCCATTTTTGTAACCACCAATTTAACTATGTATGGAGTCTATCACCGGGTTTCAACAGCATATCACCCTCAAACAAATGGACAAGCCGAAGTGACTAATAGAGGTTTAAAACGAATACTCGAAAAAACCGTAGGGTTAAATAAAAAAGAATGGGCCGATAAACTAGATAGCACTTTATGGGATTTTCGAACTTCTTATAAAACAACAATAGGCACAACCCCATATAAGCTAGTCTACGGAAAAAGTTTTCATTTGCCAGAAGAAATTGCACACAAGGCCTACTGGGTAATTAAAAATGTAAACTTGGATTTAGAATTTGCTGGTAAAAATCAATTTTTCCAAATAAATGAATTAGACGAATTAAGGAATTATGCATACTCTAACTCCGAAATTTATAAGGAAAGAATGAAAAATTTGCATGATAAACATATTAAACCTAATGAATTTCGAGTAGGAGATCAGGTTCTATTGTTTAATTTACGACTTCGATTATTTCCTGGTAAATTAAAGTCTAGGTGGTCAGGACCTTTTTCCATCACCCATATTTTCCCACACGGTGCAGTCGAAATTAAATCTCGGAATGGAATTCTATTCAAGGTCAATGGCCAACGGCTGAAGCTCCATCAAGGATTTATTGAGGATGAGGAGGAAGAAATCTCGTTTCAAACGGTCGAAGAATGAAAGCATCGACATCATACCTGGTAAGTTACGAACAAGCGGGTTGACATCTAAATCGGTAAGTCTTCTAACCAAGTTTTTGGGAAACAGGGAACTCACACGAGCACTTAAAAAAAGAGAAGGGTTTTTGTCCGCCCACGGGGCCATGTCCGTGCAAATGTCGGGATAAAACCTCCGTTTCAAAACAGTTTCTTCATTCCACACGCCCCGTTTCCCCGAAAACTCTCTGGTTCAGACGATTTTTCTGCAAAATTTCGACGTCTCCTCTACTTCTAGCAACATCAAGGTATGATTCTATCATCATTAGTAGTTAGATTAAGCACTTGCATGTAGTTTAACATCAAAAATTTGGGGAAAATCTAGGGTTCTTCAACTTGAATCGGATCAAACCTCAAATTTTTGCATAAATCTGTTAGCAGTAGTTTAGATTCATGTTATAGGAAGTAAAACAACTTGTATTGTTTGTAGATTTGCCCGATTTCTCACAAAAACCCCAAACCCTTGTTTTTGAACCGAAAAAGATAAAATTGAAGGGGTAAACGGTTTGTTTTGAGAAAAATGGCGCTTAGGGTTTCATTTTCGGGGAAAACCGCCCCTACTGGACCAAAAATTTTCAAGTTTTCAGGACCGGGTCGAAAAATGGGATTTTTGGGAAACAGACATCTGGACACGGGGTCGTGCTCATTGAGCACGGGGGCGTGTCCAGCCAAAATCAGGCAAACTCGGGGCGTGTCCGCTGAACACAGGGCCATGTTCAGCCGACTGTTTTCGATTTTCTCCGAAAATTTCACTGTTTCTTGCTAATTGTTTGGTGTTTTCTTTCAGATGGCCAAGAAATTCACCCAATTCAATGCAAATGAGTTGGATGCTAAAGCAAAAGATACGATGTGCTAAGAACTAGGCCGGAGGAGTACCCACGACAAGTATGCATAGATCTTCTAGGAGCAGTGAACTAGGACCGCTTTAACAACATTGTCACCGGCCCACTAAGAGCCGCCCTGTGCACTCGGCTTCACTCGGTCTATGAATACAACATGGAATTCTACAGCACGTTCGCTTTCAAGACGAGAGCCGTTCCATTTGATAATGATGGGGTAGAATTCCGTTGTGGGGGGGGGGTTGTGTACTCAATCTCGATAGCACAGTTTGGGGCAATAGTTGGGCTGTACGCGGAGGAAGATGCTGAGGATGAAGAGAACACCGGCGGTCTACGTGAAATTCCAGAAAATCAATGCCAAGCTGCTTGGGCCCAAATAGGAGATGTCAACTATAATCCGAGCCAAACTAAGAGCACACAGCTCAGAGACCCTCTTTACCGCTATATCCACAGGGTCCTCACCTACTCTCTTAGCCAAAGGCATGACAGTTGTCACACCCCGACCACGTATAACATACAAAACGTGGCGGAAAACATCGGGGAGTGTTGTAACAGAATTAATTGTTTCATAACCATGGCATCCAAAGTTGTATTTTATTTATCAACACAAGAGTTACATTGTCTTAAACAAAAACAAGAGTACAAAACATAATTAAACTAAGTCTATCTTAGTTTTATGTCTCTAAGGCACAGGTCCGCCCTAGTGTCACGATCATCATCCTATGGAAAGGCTCCTGAAAACACATGTGAAAATATGTACGTCAGCATAAAAATGCCTGTGAGATACATAGGTTTTGTAAAAATATGATTCATGACTTGTGTTTAAGAAAATGTTTAGTCATGAACCTTGTAATTTGCTTTGTTTTGTTTTGTAAATCGTTTGAAAAACAATAAGTTCAGATGATATGTATAAATAAATGTAAGGTTAAATGAATAACCATGTAAAAATGAGTTTGTGTAAGATAAGTTGTTTGTAAACAGTGTCTTGTAAAAAGTATGTTATTTGTATAAAATGTCATGTGTCATAAATTGGAATGATTTAAATAACGCTACGATATGTAATACCATACAAACACTTATATATAGGAAGTACCAGCGGCGTATCCACCATGCTTGTATCATATTACACATGCCTCATTACTTAAATCACTTACTCAAACCAAACCACCAATGTAATTTGTTTATGTATAATCAAATGTCAAAATGTTATTGTGTAAACCATATCAAATGTCTGTGTTTAATGTAAATCATGAATTGTGTATATCAATGTCATGTATGGTATGTGAAATATATCAACTAAACCATATGTAAAATGCACAAAACAAGGTATTGAAGTAAAATATGGTTTAAATCAAAGTTATGTTTTGTGTAACAAATGCATGCTATACTGATATAAACATCTATGCGGTATTGTGAAAATGCATACATCCAAGCCTTGAGACTGTGGCGATAAACCCTTAAACAAATTAAAGGTTTATCTAAGTTATGTATATCGAATTCGGTCATTCCTTCCAATCCAAACAAACCCAGGATTTCAGGAATGGGAGTTGTCAATTCCTATGGCACCACTACCTACTAACGAACGGCGTAGCTAATGTTAATGAATATATTGTTCCATGTTAAACAAACCAAATGTCATACCAATATGAAAGCATGTGATGTAAACAATTGTACTAAGTATGCACACAATAGGCATATATAGCATGAAGTGTAATGTAAAACAATGTACTAAGTACGCACACAATGGGCATACATAGCATGAAATGTAATGTAAAACAATGTACTAAGTACGCACACAATGGGCATTCATAGCATGAAATGTAATGTAAAACAATGTACTAAGTACGCACACAATGGGCATACATAGCATGAAATGTAATGTAATGTAAAACAATGTACTAAGTACGCACACAATGGGCATACATAGCATGAAATGTAATGTAAAACAATGTACTAACGAACATAGCAGGTATATGATGTGAAAACATGGAAATCATGAAAGTAACAAGTAGGCACATGTGTTTCACCCCAAAACAGTTTGGAAAACAGTAAAAGAGGGGTATATGTACTCACTTGAGATTTCTCAGAAGTCCTAAGATAACCACCAAGCAATGCTAGAGATCACGGAATCAAACGGCACCTAGTATAGGTAACTATGTTAATAAACCGGACCTAAATCGGAAGATTTAGATAGAGTGAGGGTTTGTTAACCAAACGAGTATGGAGACTCGTGTCATATGGTTTAACAAAGCCTACATACTAAATGTAACCTACCCTAAGTGCTTACGACCCATTAGGACCCGTTTAGGAAGCTTATGCTACTTTAATGCGTCGTTCGCGTAAAACGCGTTCGGACCGCCTAACTAGTCCTATGACAAGTAACATATGCCTTAACATGTCTAATATTGTTGTCAGATCAGTTTAGATGTCAAAAGTTATGTTACATATGTTTAAAATGAATTTTGGCATCAAAGGGGTATTTTGGTAATTTACCTAAGGCATATAAACTACCTATCATACAACTACTTAAACAAAGCGACCATAAGGTATAACCTCGGAAGGTTATTCCCTATATGCTATGGTTACCTAATGTATTTGGTCGGATCCTAATGATCGACCAAATGGGTCGGGTTCGAAGGTATAAGCGATTTATTAGATCGCTTACCCTTACGACCCTAGATAACGTGGTAATCAGTAGGCATAGTCCCAAGGGACTATAACCATCGTGATTACAATCACGTTGCGAAGTTCAAACGAACTTCGCATTGACCATAAACTGGTCAACGCAGAAAGTCAAACAAAGTTTGACTTTCGGACACGAAAAGCAATAAAAGAACGAAGGAATACTTACGAAGGGTCCCCGAATCCTAATCTTGATCCAAATAACTCAGGTATGAAACAATGGTTCCAACTTAGAGTCTTTTAGATCAGATTCTTGTGAGGAATGAGTGAAAATGTGATGGGTATTTATAGGATTTCCCGAACCGTTAGGATCGTTTCTTGGAAAATGTGATCGAATCCCGTGCGTACACTTGTTGGAAAGTTGTGGTGACTAAAAATGGCCTCTCATGAGCTGAAAGGGCAAGTGTGAGTGTGTGGTTGTGAGTTAATCAGCTGAAATCTGCTGACTAATTGATCTTATCTGAACTGGGAGCCTGACGCGGCCCGCGTGAATATGTACATAAACTTAGGCGGGCCGCATGGCCTTGTCTGATCAGAAACAACTTTGCATATTGACAGTTTCAGTCCCTGTTGGTGTTTAAGCCCATTTCCGACACTTCTAAGGCCCGTAAAGCCAACTTCAAGGCCCTAAAATGATACCTAAACATTGTGGACATGAAACATGCTCAAAAATATGTCGGTTGTCAGTTCGTTTGGTCGTACGATCGCGATGTTCGCTTAATTACGACGGAATGCGCATAAGCGCGAAAAACGATCCAAATTGCGCGACGAATGGATTTTTCTCATGCCAAACACTAAAATAAAATATTTTAGGGCTTACATAAATTTTTGGATGTCCGGATGTATTCAGAACGTAAGTTATGCGCGAAAGTGCAAACTTGTGCACTTTTTGACGCTTTTAGTCCCTGATTGACCCAAAAGTTTATTTTAGCACACCGAACCCCTCAAAGCCTATTTCTAAGCTATATAAAGGATATTTAAGGTGTGTTTAACTTATGTTCATGTTTCAGAATGTTCGTTACAGTTCAAATTGGCATACTTTCGCAGTTTGTCAAGTTTAGTCCCTGTAAGCGAATTAACTTGTTTTTGCCATACCAAAGCCTTTAAAACTTATTTCTAAGTTATGTAAAGGTTATTTAAGGTATGTTAAGTATATGTTGATGTTCCGGAGTATTTTTCGCATTAAACTGATTACGTTTACGCATCAGTTTGCGTATAACTCTCTAGAAAGCGATGTAAAGTTTGAAATTGAATAAAAGTCAAAACATGAAAAATGTAAAACACAACCAAACAAACATTGGGATCAAATAACATTGTTTTATTGATAACAGAATTGTTCACAATGATTACAATCACAGATGTTACAGTTTCCCCTACTTGTGGAAATTTCGTCCCGAAATTTATTTAGAGGAAACTTGTGGGAAAAGATGCGGATATTTCGTCTTCATTTGATCTTCGCATTACCAAGTAAAATCGGGTCCACATTTAGCTTCCCATAGAACTTTGACCAAAGGAATGCGCTTGCGTTTGAGCCACTTGACTTCACGTTCCATGATTTCCACAGGTTTCTCAACAAATTTCAGTGTTTTACCAACACGAATTTCGTCAAGTGGTATGTGGAGGTTCTCATCAGCTAAACACCTCTTGAGATTGGACACGTGAAAGGTTGGATGAACATTTCCAAGTTCAGGAGGTAACTCAAGTCTGTAGGCTACATTTCCGATTCTTTCGACGATCTTGAATGGTCCAACGTATCTAGGTGCAAGTTTTCCTTTCTTTCCAAATCTGATCACACCTTTCCAAGGTGAGACCTTAAGTAATACTCGATCACCGACTTGAAATTCCAAGGGCTTGCGTTTTGGATCCGCGTAACTCTTTTGACGGCTTCTAGCTGTCTGAAGGTTATCACGAACTTTCTTGACCTTATCAGTTGTCTCTAAAATGAGGGCAGGTCCAGTAAGCTGAGCCTCGCCGATCTCATTCCAGCAGACTGGTGAACGACATTTTCGACCATAGAGAGCTTCGAAAGGAGCCATTTTGATACTGGTGTGATAACTGTTGTTGTAGGAGAATTCAATTAATGGAATATGTGAATCCCAACTACCACCAAAATCGATCACACAAGCTCTAAGCATATCCTCCAGAGTCTGGATTGTTCTTTCAGATTGACCATCCGTTTGCGGATGATAAGCTGTGCTAAGGTTAAGTTGGGTCCCCATAGCAGATTGCATGGTTCTCCAAAAATGAGAAGTGAAACGAGCATCTCTGTCAGAAATGATGTTCAAGGGAACACCATGTCGAGCTACAATTTCATCCACATAGATTTTAGCAAGTTTGTCAGCAGGAAAATCCTCACGGATTGGCAAGAAATGCGCTGACTTAGTAAGACGATCAACAACTACCCAGATGGCATCATGACCCTTCTTTGTGCGCGGAAGTTTAGTAATGAGATCCATAGTAATGTTTTCCCATTTCCAAACTGGGATCTCTGGTTGCACCAATAAACCAGAAGGACGTTGATGTTCAGCCTTAACCTTAAGATAAGTAAGGCATTTTGATACGTATAAGGCAATGTCTTTCTTCATACCAGGCCACCAATAGTGAATACGAAGATCCTTATACATCTTATCTGAGCCCGGGTGAATAGAATAACGAGACTTATGGGCTTCATCCATAAGCAAGGTATGAAGATCATCCTGGCTTGGGACCCACAAACGGTCCATGAAGTAATATGATCCATTATCCTTCAGTTCAAGAGCAGGTGTTATGTGATAGGGAAATTCCTTATCCATCAAACCTTGTGAAACACAAGATTGTTGAGCCTGAGAAATGCGTGCTTGGATATCGGATCGAGCTTGAATAACAGATTGAACACAAACACAATGAAGCTTAGTACGTTCCTTACGACTCAATGCATCGGCTACGACATTCGCCTTACCAGGATGATAGCGAATTTCGCAGTCATAGTCGTTTAGAAGCTCGACCCAACGTCGTTGCCTCATGTTGAGTTCTTTCTGGTTGAAGATATGCTGAAGACTTTTGTGGTCTGTGAAAACCACACATTTTGTACCGTACAAATAGTGTCTCCAGATCTTAAGAGCGAAAACAACTGCACCCAACTCAAGATCATGAGTGGTGTAGTTCTTCTCATGTATCTTCAACTGCCTCGATGCATATGCTATGACTTTGTTCCTTTGCATTAGAAGACAGCCAAGACCCAATTTAGATGCATCGCAATAAACGACGAAATCATCATTGCCCTCAGGCAAGGTCAGAACAGGCGCGTCACAAAGTTTCTACTTCAAGTGTTGAAAAGCTTCCTCTTGCTTGAATCCCCAATCAAAGGGTTTGTTCTTCTGAGTTAGAGCAGTTAGAGGAACTGCAATCTTTGAGAAGTTCTCAATGAAGCGGCAATAATAACCCGCTAGACCAAGAAAAGAACGAACTTCAGTAGGAGTAGTAGGCGTATCCCAATCCTTAATCGCACTGATCTTGGAGGGATCTACATGAATACCTTGTTCGTTGATAATATGTCCTAAGAATTGAACTTCTTTAAGCCAAAATTCGCACTTGGAGAATTTGGCGAAAAGTTGCTCTTTCTTTAGGAGTTCCAGAGTAAGACGAAGATGTTGCTCGTGATCAGCTCGCGTCTTAGAGTATATCAAGATGTCGTCAATAAAAACAATGACAAACTGATCCAAATAAGGCTTGCAGACCCTATTCATTAAGTCCATGAAAACAGCGGGAGCATTAGTCAAACCGAATCGCATGACTGTGAATTCATAATGCCCATAACGAGTACGGAACGCTGTCTTGGGAATATCTTCTTCATGCACCCGAAGTTGATGATACCCGGAACGCAGATCAATCTTCGAAAAATAAGAAACGCCCTGTAACTGATCAAAGAGGTCGTCTATGCGCGGTAGGGGATATCGATTCTTGATGGTAAGCTTGTTAAGCTCACGATAATCGATACACATCCTAAAAGATACATCCTTCTTCTTGACAAAAAGAACGGGAGCACCCCAAGGTGAAAAGCTAGGACGTATAAAACCTTTGTCAAAGAGTTCCTGAAGCTGATTAGACAACTCTTGCATCTCAGACGGTGCAAGACGATATGGAGCTCTGGCAATGGGATTTGCACCAGGTATGAGATCAATGCGGAACTCGACTTGGCGTGCTGGAGGTAGACCAGGTAAATCTTCAGGGAATACTTCAGAATAATCCCGAACGACAGGAATATCTGAAATAGACTTACCCTTGCCTTTATCTGCTGTAACATGTGCTAAGAAGGCCACATAATTCTTCCACAGATATTTCCGAGCTTTAAAACAAGACATGAGTTTGAGACCACCGGCAGGCTTCTCACCACGAACCTGTAGGATCTCACCTGTCGAAAGCGGCACACGAACAATCTTCTCAGAACAAACTATCTCTGCGCGATGCTTGGATAACCAATCCATACCCACAATGACGTCGAAGCTTCCAAGTTGCATAGGCGTGAGGTCGATAGGAAAAAGATGATCGTTAAGGTTCAACTGGCAGTTGCGAAGAATAGAATCAAGAATAATGGGTTGACCACTAGCAACCTCTACTGTCAAAGGTTTACCTAGTTTTGTTCCAGACACGCGAAGCATTGGCTCAAAAGACAATGACACAAAACTCTTGTCGGCACCCGAATCAAAAAGAACAGATGCAGGCTGATTATTAATAAAGAACGTACCGTTCACCACTTCATTGTCTGCTTGTGCCTCTTGAGCATTCATGTTAAAGACTCGCCCTCGAGCCAGATCCTGATTCTGATTTGGATTCTGATTCTGGTTAACCAGTCTTGGGCACCGGTTTCTGTAATGGGTCAGATCCCCACAGTTATAACAAGCACCTGGTGGGTAGTGTGGTCGTGCAGCTTGACCCTGTTGCTGAGCAGGAGGCTGAGCAACTTGTTGAGCCGGGTTCTGAACTGCCCGATTCTGAGCAAACCGACAAACATCGGCAAGATGACCTGACTTCCCACAGTTAGTACAGAAATGGCACTGATGTTGCGGCTGATGGTGACTGTTGCACCGCACAAAGGTGCATTCCCTGAATAGGGCTTCTTCGCTGGAGGCTGTGCGGGTTGGTTGGGAGCTGCCTGGTTAGCTTGGGCAGTGACAGCATAGTTTTGGGAAGCCTTACGCTTCCTTTCCCTTTTTGATGAACCAGAATCCTTTCCATTCTTGTTTTGACCTTTCTTGCTATCTTCCTTGTCAGACGACTGTTTCTTGCCCTTGTCACCCTTCCTGTGTAATTTATTCTTCCGAATCTGCGACTCAGTCAATGTCGCTGATAACTCGATCGCCTGACGGAGTGTGGCAGGGTTACTACCAGTAATGATGTCTTACACTGAGTCAGGTAGGCTGTCGATGTACCTTTCGATAGCCTTGTCGAGTGGGGTAACCATAGTCGGGCAAAGCAGACTCAACTCCTCAAACCTATCAGTATATGCCCTGTGCTCGCCACTATCTTGTTTCAAGTCATCAAACTCCTTCTCCAACGCTCGTTGTTCATGACGAGGACAAAACTCCCTCATCATAAGAGCTCTAAGTTCAGCCCATGTCTGTGCTAGTGCAACTTCTGCACCACGGTCTCTCATTACCCCATTCCACCATGTAAGAGCCCTCTTCTGAAACACGCTCGAAGAAAACTCGACCTTGCGATTATCCGGACACTGAACATGACGGAAAGTATTCTAAATGCTCTCGAACCATTGAAGAAGCCCAGTCGCTCCTTCAGAACCACTAAACTTGAGTGGTTTAGCCGAGTTAAAATCCTTGTATTTGCATGGAGCATTGTTGTTGTTGTTGGCTTGGTTCCATTGAGCAAAGAGGTTTGGGAATTGAGCAGCCATCTGCTGCGCAATGATTTCTGCCAGTTCGGCAGTCGCTATCTGGTTTTCGCGTCGAGGAGGCATTCTAAAAGAGGAAACATGAAAGGGAACGAGTGAGATGATTGGATGAAGAGAATGAGATGAAACAAAATTAACAGGAGAAAAGATGGTGGTCATTCGTCCGCATTACTAAGCTAACAAACGACACACAGTGACTAATCAAAGTAAATGGATCAAAAGTAATGTATCGCGAAGACATGCTCGCCTATAAGTGAACACTCATCCCAAGAATTCCCAGGTAAGCACAACTGGTCTCGCGTCTGATGAGATATATACGAAGTGCTTGCCTAGACAGAAAACCCAGAATACAGGCATTCACTCTTCCAGTTTGCACGTGTTCACATTATTTAATACCCAAAACCTTGACGAGATTTTTGAAAATTCAAAGGCATAAAGCCAAAAATTTTAGTTAAACTGGAAGGGTTCAAAACCTTACAAAAGAGGGTTCAAAACCATGTAATAAATTATCCAAAAACAGAAGATTGTGTTTTCAAAAATCGTTTCGAAAATTGGGTTCTTGTTTTGATAATCACCTAAGGATAGGTGATGTGCATGTTTTAAGATCTAAACACAAGATAACTTGTGTTAGGTTCCTAGAAAGTTATAGTCTAGGTCAAAGCATTACTAACAACCTAATTCCCTATAACCATTGGCTCTGATACCAACTCTTCTGTCACACCCCGACCACGTATAACATACAAAACGTGGCGGAAAACGTCGGGGAGTGTTGTAACAGAATTAATTGTTTCATAACCATGGCATCCAAAGTTGTATTTTATTTATCAACACAAGAGTTACATATTCTTAAACAAAAACAAGAGTACAAAACATAATTAAACTAAGTCTATCTTCGTTTTATGTCTCTAAGGCACAGGTCCGCCCTAGTGTCACGATCATCATCCTATAGAAAGGCTCCTGAAAACACATGTGAAAATAGGTACGTCAGCATAAAAATGCCTGTGAGATACATAGGTTTTGTAAAAATATGATTCATGACTTGTGTTTAAGAAAATGTTTAGTCAGGAACCTTGTAATTTGCTTTGTTTTGTAAATCGTTTGAAAAACAATAAGTTCAGATGATATGTATAAATAAATGTAAGGTTAAATGAATAACCATGTAAAAATGAGTTTGTGTAAGATAAGTTGTTTGTAAACAGTGTCTTGTAAAAAGTATGTTATTTGTATAAAATGTCATGTGTCATAAATTGGAATGATTTAAATAACGCTACGATATGTAATACCATACAAACACTTATATATAGGAAGTACCAGCGGCGTATCCACCATGCTTGTATCATATTACACATGCCTTGTTACTTAAATCACTTACTCAAACCAAACCACCAATGTAATTTGTTTATGTATAATCAAATGTCAAAATGTTATTGTGTAAACCATATCAAATGTCTGTGTTTAATGTAAATCATGAATTGTGTATATCAATGTCATGTATGGTATGTGAAATATATCAACTAAACCATATGTAAAATGCACAAAAACAAGGTATTGAAGTAAAACATGGTTTAAATCAAAGTTATGTTTTGTGTAACAAATGCATGCTATACTGATATAAACATCTATGCGGTATTGTGAAAATGCATACATCCAAGCCTTGAGACTGTGGCGATAAACCCTTAAACAAATTAAAGGTTTATCTAAGTTATGTATATCGAATTCGGTCATTCCTTCCAATCCAAACAAACCCAGGATTTCAGGAACGGGAGTTGTCAATTCCTATGGTACCACTACCTACTAACGAACGGCGTAGTTAATGTTAATGAATATATTGTTCCATGTTAAACAAACCAAATGTCATACCAATATAAAAGCATGTGATGTAAACAATTGTACTAAGTATGCACACAATGGGCATATATAGCATGAAGTGTAATGTAAAAAAATGTACTAAGTACGCACACAATGGGCATACATAGCATGAAATGTAATGTAAAACAATGTACTAAGTACGCACACAATGGGCATTCATAGCATGAAATGTAATGTAAAACAATGTACTAAGTACGCACACAATGGGCAAAACAATGTACTAAGTACGCACACAATGGGCATACATAGCATGAAATGTAATGTAAAACAATGTACTAAGTACGCACACAATGGGCATACATAGCATGAAATGTAATGTAAAACAATGTACTAACGAACATAGCAGGTATATGATGTGAAAACATGGAAAGCATGAAAGTAACAAGTAGGCACATGTGTTTCACCCCAAAACAGTTTGGAAAACAGTAAAAGAGGGGTCTATGTACTCACTTGAGATCGCTCAGAAGTCCTAAGATAACCACCAAGCAATGCTAGAGATCACGGAATCAAACGGCACCTAGTATAGGTAACTATGTTAATAAACCGGACCTAAATCGGAAGATTTAGATAGAGTGAGGGTTCGTAAACCAAACGAGTATGGAGACTCGTGTTATATGGTTTAACAAAGCCTACATACTAAATGAAACCTACCCTAAGTGCTTACGACCCATTACGACCCGTTTAGGAAGCTTATGCTACTTTAATGCGTCGTTCGCGTAAAACGCGTTCGGACCGCCTAACTAGTCCTATGACAAGTAACATATGCCTTAACATGTCTAATATTGTTGTCAGATCAGTTTAGATGTCAAAAGTTATGTTACATATGTTTAAAATGAATTTTGGCATCAAAGGGGTATTTTGGTAATTTACCTAAGGCATATAAACTACCTATCATACAACTACTTAAACGAAGCGACCATAAGGTATAACCTCGGAAGGTTATTCCCTATATGCTATGGTCACCTAATGTATTTGGTCGGATCCTAATGATCGACCAAATGGGTCGGGTTCGAAGGTATAAGCGATTTATTAGATCGCTTACCCTTATGACCCTAGACAACGTGGTAATCAGTAGGCATAGTCCCAAGGGACTATAACCATCGTGATTACAATCACGTTGCGAAGTTCAAACGAACTTCGCGTTGACCATAAACTGGTCAACGCAGAAAGTCAAACAAAGTTTGACTTTCGGACTCGAAAAGCAATAAAAGAACGAAGGAATACTTACGAAGGGTCCCCGAATGCTAATCTTGATCCAAATAACTCAGGTATGAAACAATGGTTCCAACTTAGAGTCTTTTAGATCAGATTCTTGTGAGGAATGAGTGAAAATGTGATGGGTATTTATAGGATTTCCCGAACCGTTAGGATCGTTTCTTGGAAAATGTGATCGAATCCCGTGCGTACACTTGTTGGAAAGTTGTGGTGACTAAAAATGGCCTCTCATGAGCTGAAAGGGCAAGTGTGAGTGTGTGGTTGTGAGTTAATCAGCTGAAATCTGCTGACTAATTGATCTTATCTGATCTGGGAGCCTGACGCGGCCCACGTGAATATGTACATAAACTTAGGCGGGCCGCATGGCCTTGTCTGATCAGAAACAACTTTGTATATTGACAGTTTCAGTCCCTGTTGGTGTTTAAGCTCATTTCCGACACTTCTAAGGCCCGTAAAGCCAACTTCAAGGCCCTAAAATGATTCCTAAACATTGTGGACATGAAACATGCTCAAAAATATGTCGGTTGTCAGTTCGTTTGGTCGTACGATCGCGATGTTCGCTTAATTACGACGGAATGCGCATAAGCGCGAAAAACGATCCAAATTGCGCGACGAATGGATTTTTCTCATGCCAAACACTAAAATAAAATATTTTAGGGCTTACATAAATTTTTGGATGTCCGAATGTATTCAGAACGTAAGTTATGCGCGAAAGTGCAAACTTGTGCACTTTTTGACGCTTTTAGTCCCTGATTGACCCAAAAGTTTATTTTAGCACACCGAACCCCTCAAAGCCTATTTCTAAGCTATATAAAGGATATTTAAGGTGTGTTTAACTTATGGTCATGTTTCGGAATGTTCATTACAGTTCAAATTGGCATACTTTCGCAGTTTGTCAAGTTTAGTCCCTGTAAGCGAATTAACTTGTTTTTGCCATACCAAAGCCTTTAAAACTTATTTCTAAGTTATGTAAAGGTTATTTAAGGTATGTTAAGTATATGTTGATGTTCCGGAGTATTTGTCGCATTAAACTGATTACGTTTACGCATCAGTTTGTGTATAACTCTCCAGAAAGCGATGTAAAGTTTGAAATTGAATAAAAGTCAAAACATGAAAAATGTAAAACACAAACAAACAAACATTGGGATCAAATAACATTGTTTTATTGATAACAGAATTGTTCACAATGATTACAAGCACAGATGTTACAACAGTAGTGGCGTTGTAGGGTTACAAGATCTGGTGGTCCTCCATTGCATTCACACCCGTACCAACCTTGATGTTCCATACCTACTACTCTGAAACATGCACCTGAACCAACTTGCTACTCCCCCAACACCTATCTTCTTTGGAGGATGGATTTACCGCCTTTTCAAACATTTTGTTGATAGGATGCCAAGGTCTTTCCAAAAGAGCCCATGGTCGGGGAGGGTGGACATGGTCATTTGCCGCTCCATGAACTTGATCTATGAAGCGGATGACGGGACGGTCAGTTTTCAAAGAGTTCAAGGGCATGCATGGAACCTGCAAGAGGCACTCGTCTTACACGCACCACACATCTGTCCTCCTCCTCAGTACCACTACCAGCACCAGGGGATCCGGGTCAATCCTCCTCTCAAGGAGGCGATTTTCCTAACTTTCAAAGTTTACATGATTTATTGCAGGAAAACCTTATGTGCACCAGGAACACCTACAACCTGGCCAGTAACACGTACGCCCGGGTCGGAGCAATAGAGAGAAACATCTCCGACATACAGGATGACATTGGGAACATCCGGGAGTACATGGCGGGCCACGGAGGAGGTGATGATGATGAAGGCGAGGATATGGATTGAGCTGGAGGAGTGGAGGTAGCGGTTCTTGGTTGGAGGTCTATCAGGTTAACCCCTTATTCTCATAAACAATTACTTGGCCTGCGTGCCATTTGTTGAACAATTTTATTTCCTTAACACTTTTAATTTTCTGCATTTCTTTTATTTTAACTTTGTGATGTGGATGGTTGAACAATGGTAATTTAGGATGTTGGCTATTGTTTGGTGTGGCATTTATTAGTTAAACAGGTACATACGAGGCTTAGAGCACTAAACATTAGTGCCACTAAATCCGGGACAACAAAACCGAAGCCAGAGACCTGTTTTACACCTTTGCAGTTTGTCCACACAGGGCCGTGTTTAGTCGACACGCCCCCGTGCCCATTGCCCAGACCTGCTGTTTGTTTAAATTATGCAGACTTTCGCCAAACACGGCGCCGTGTTCACCAAACACGCCCCCGTGTCCACTATCTGTAAGTTTTCGTTACTGGCAATCTGACCACGGGGTCATGCTCAGCAAGCACGGGCCGTGTCCAGACGCCCAATAACATAATTTTTTTCTTTAACACACCTTTTACACATTCAATCAACCTAAAAACTTATTTTTGGGACACATTGAGGACAATGTGTAATTTAAGTGTGGGGTGGGGATGCTAAAACCTTGAATTTTGCAAGTCCTAATTACAAGCCTTACACAAAACTCTATTGGAACTGCTAATCACCCCAAAAGTTTTTCAAAAACTTTTCATTTTTTTTACTTATCTTGGTTTAACTTGGGAATTACAAGTTTTAAAAAGGTTATATTTTTATAAATTTACAACCGATAGCGTCGTGATAAAAAGAACCAACATAAAAAAATTACGAAACGGCATGACAAATCTAGTTAAAATTTGATTATATATACTTGATCACATAAAAACCCATTCCCACAAAAAGTGAGTTTTGAGCCTTTATTGAGCATACAAATACACATCTTTAAACTAAATGCTCATTTTTCGTTTCTTGTGTGAATAGCCGCTTGGTTTCTTACGACTCTAGAACATGCCACGACGATACATTCCCGGTCCTTACCAACTTAAACTCAAGTAAGTAAATGATAGAGGCATTAGGACTAACCCTTTTTATTTCAACACCATTATTTTTCTTTTTTTTTACCACCTACCCAAAATCCCCCTAGTTAACCCCTTTGAGCCTAAACCTTTTCATTTCTAAACCCAAAACACACACCCTTTTGCCCACTAAAACCCTTTTTCATTTTAAACCCTTTATTTTAGTAACAAAGCTCGGTTTTCTTATGACTTTATTATTAAAAAAATGAAGTTAGCAATAAACAAACAAAACTCATCAAAAGAAGGCTTGTTTGAATAATGCTTCATTGAAATAAAAATTCACAAAAACAAAATGTTTTACGAAAACCGACACTTTTTACGCCTTTCGCCCTTTTCTACTAACCACTAACCCAACCACCTACCTGTAACCCAAGCCTACCCCTTCCCCAAAAGTCCTCTTGA
The DNA here is from genome assembly GCA_030545235.1 of Helianthus tuberosus. NCBI lineage: Eukaryota > Viridiplantae > Streptophyta > Magnoliopsida > Asterales > Asteraceae > Helianthus > Helianthus tuberosus. Next base: position 61,390 of record JARYGA010027693.1, on the reverse strand, counting down.
TATTTACGAAGGTTTATAGTTAAAAAGGAGGAGGATTGATTGCTTGGCAAGCATATGGTAGAAGTAAGTTCCATTCCGCTCTCGAGTGTTTCACAAAAATACATCTTCGGCCGAGTGTTGTGTGATCTCCCGTGAGGTATGTGAACTTGTATATAAATGGAATTTTAAAAATACATGTTATGCCCAAATAAATAATTTCTCTTATGAAATGTTCTAAATAAATCATGACGAATAGGATTGTAAATAACATAAAAATAAAACCTAATAAAAATCTTGGAATCCCGACACTCAAAGACAAGCCCAAAACCTTCTCTTCTACCCATTCCATTTGGGAGTGTAAAGCCACATTATAAAGAGTTTTGCTTGAGGACAAGCAAAGATTCAAGTGTGGGGGTATTTGATTTGTGCAAAATGCAACATATAAATTACATCAAATAAGGCATAAAACTAACTTTTTTTAGTACTAATGTTGGAAAAAGTGTGATTGTCTTCCTTTTGTATTTTCAGGGTTAAATAAGCTTAAATGAACAAAAGAAGCAAAAATGCAGTCAAATCTAACAATAATACAAGAAAAGGAAGAAACGTTCATGCCCGACCCCTCGACATCATCCTCCCAAGCAAAAACAAGAGAACAGAAGCCTGAACACGCCCCGTGCTCAATGAGCATGGGGGCGTGCCCAAGTGTCTGCAGAAAAGACAAAGTTGTAGAAGCTTCTATCACCCAACACGGGGGCGTGTCCACCGGACACGGGGCCGTGGTCAATGCTTAGATTCGCAGAATCTAGGCAAATCTTGATAGTACAGATACGCTTCTGCACACGGGGTCGTGCCCAGCGGACACGGGGGCGTGGTCAACTAATGAAGACAAACTGCAATTAATGAAGAAACAAAAGATGGGTGGACACGGGGCCGTGCCCAACGGGCACGGGGCCGTGTCCGGGCTTCTGTGCAGGCTATAAATAGGGGTGCTTGGCTCACTTGCAACTCATCCCTTGGCAAACCACCTCTCTCACACTTCACCTACCCACCACCACCATCACAACCCACATCCACCACCATCATCCATCATCCATCATCCATCATCCATCATAGAGTGTGTGTAGTAGTCTCGGGATCCAAGATTGATAGTAAGAGTTCTTGACAATCAAAGGCCATGTTTGCCTAAGTCTCTTACATCACTTGGTGAAGACAAGCATTTAGTGTAATACTTTTTTATTTTTAATCTTTTCGCACTTTTTATTTGGTTATGTATTAATGACTTTAATAACTAGTTTCTTATGTTGAAGGTGAATCTTCCTTATCATTTGTACGTGGTGTCTTGGCGTTATTTTACTGTCTATATAAAATAAAAGATTTACACCATTCATATCTCCACGGTCTATATGAAGATATGTTGGCTACCTGGTCGGGGGTTAAGGGAATGGTTTGGTAAGAGTCTTGCCTTGTTCAGTGTATAGATCCTTCAAGGACTTGGGTCAAGCTTAGTAGGACCTCCTTCAATATCCACTGGTATTGGATGGCGGGGGTTCGAATTTCTTGATCCCCTCATATGTAAGCTACTATTAAAACATTAACCCGACTACTTAGGATTGTATCCCTGCTGACTCAAACTACTTAGCCGGGGGTAACGTCACCTTCAAAAGAGGGGCCTACCACATTACGCATTAATAACTTAATTAATTATCTTTCAATAATCCAACCCTTTAGGATTGTATCCTTGCTGACTCAAACTACTGGGTTGAAGGTAACGTCACCTTCAAAAGAGGGGCCTGCTACTATAACTAAGATAATCTCTTAAAAAATGCAAAAGTGCAGAAATAATCAAAGGTTACACTAAAGGCAAGTCTGTAACACCCGTATTAATTTAATATGAATTTACTACTAAATACGCATTTAGTTTGCGTAAAATGCGGGTTAACAAAAAGAAACTGTTACGTTTAATATTCTTACATAATTAGAGTATTTAGGATTAACATCCCTACTAGTTTAAAACATACAAAAGTGACGACAAGAGTTACATGTTCACATTTAGTTAAAAAAAATTATATTAACGCGGAAGCTTCAAAAGTGTTGTGTTCGGTTCTCTGACATATTGCTTGATCGCCATCCGGAGTATCGCCAACATTACCTAACATCAAAACCAACTTAAATGTTAGTTTTGACAACATATAAACAAGTATAATCAAGTTCCAATATCAAACGATGAAAATAAAAATAAAATTTCCAAAATCATGCCTCTCGCGTGTCGCGGAAGGCGTCCTTTAATCTGTCGCGTGTCGCGCCCCAACTATGGGATCCTGTCGCGGGGAAACAGGTTTTCCAGCGGGTCCAGTTCCTGGACCTGCATATTTGCCCAGCACTAAATTTTCCAACAATTTCAACTTTAAAAGTTCATAACTTTCTATCTAGGCGTCCGTTTTAGGTGATTCTTTTTCCTACGCGTCCGTGATTAAACTACCAATTCATCTATCAAGATTATTATATCAAAAATTGGATGTATGGGCTGAAAGTCTATAAATTCCTTATGTATTTATTTGACCCGTTTAGCTTTTGCGTTAATTTAACCACTAACAAATTTTATGTCCGCAAGACGTATTTACCCAACATCCGGGGATTATGATCACCGGCGTTTCATTACCAAATCTATGGTTTCACGCTCTTGTAATCCGTCATTTTCCAAATGCTATTCTAAACACACTTTTACTATTTACTAAACAATTATTCGACTCGTTTAGCTCATTTATGGAACCCTCCATTTCTAATGACTACCAAACGCTTTCGTTATATGGCTCTTGGGGTTTACCCGTTTTCGTTCTAACACTTCTAATATGTTTATTTTGACACACCCCTTTCTGCGGCGGAAGCACGAGGTGTGATCATGAAAGGTTCTCATTGCATACGAAGAGTAAACATACTACATGCTCAAAAATATCTTCAAATATTACATTACTGAAAACATATGTCAAGTGTTTACAACACGAGATAACATATTGTCTCAAAAGTCACAACTTTATTTAAAGATAAACGAAGCGACATCCACGAGCATGAGTAATACCACGCGCACATCCATCCTAGTTACCTGAAATACATGTGAGTTTTGGAAAAACGTCAACATAAAGTTGGTGTGAATTCATGCAGTTTTTGTATTTCACGTTTGTATACTTTGTATGAAAACATAATTTGTCTTTTGTATAAATCAAGTCTTTTGTGTACACCACGTACTCATGTATAAGTCAAATATTTCTGTATGTATCATGTGTTAATGGGTTGCAAAGCCATTAACATGTGACACGACATAGGAAGTCACCAAACCATAGGCATTTTTCTGTAGTCGGTTTACGACTGAGACACAAAAACACTGCTTGGTAAAAGAGTGGCCAACAGTGGGGCTGCCCGGAACCCATTAGATCTAACCTTTTGTTCTGCGGTCTAAGTATGTACACGATTAATGGTGCTTATGGTACCCTATTCGTGACACGATTTCTCGTATCATTCTTGTATCCATCATACCATTTGTAAACATTGTAATATTTGTAACATGTATTTCACCCCCGAAGTTATAAAACTGAAAACAGTTAAGAGAAAAGGGGGAGCATGAACTCACAACTTTGCGTTCCTGTGCGTCGTAAACTTCACCGGATTTGCTTAATTAACGTCGTAACCTATACGCGTTTTCTTAATGTTAGTCACTAGACTTGTATCGCACAAGTACAGTCACTCTCTTTTGTATTCGTATTGTTGTGTTAAAAATATTTCATATTTTTAACTACGTATCTTACTTATATTATTTCCTCTAAAATAAATATAAGTCTTTTGTGTTTTGCACTTCGCACCCGAATTACGTATCTTGTATGTTGTATGTGTATTTTTATGTTTATACTCCTCACGAGTATTTAGTGTATTTTTAAGTCTTAATACACTAGTACGTATAACACATACTATATACACTTAGCACATAAGTTGGTGATCAAATAATATATATTTTTCTCTCAAAAATATACATACTTATATCCATTTTTATTCTTGAAGAAATCCTCATTTCTTATCACCAAAAATTAGGGAAACCTTGGTAATGCTTTTAAACACATTTTTAGGGAATAAGTTTCTCAAAAACTTATATTTTTCTAAGTGTCAAAATTTATAAAAATTTTGACAGAGTTTCCCCTAAAAATGGAGGTTTCCCATGTTTTCAAAACATGTGTTTATTTTCTTTTAAATCATCAACAATTTCCTCATTCAACAATAAACAATATGCAACTAGTTAAAATAGATATAATCGCAGAAATACATGAACTTGTGGTTTTTCCCAAAATAGGTAGTATCTTTCCATTATTTTTAGTGGATCTTTGTATAGACCAACTTTGTTTCTTGAAAGTCTCGCTTTTAAAGAAGTTACATCTTTACAACTTCCGGTAAACATTTACAAAAATAGTTATTTTGTCGAAACTTTGTGTTACACAAGTGTTTACATACTCGTGTGTTTGCTAAAATCATTATTTTTCATGTAAGACTCGGCTTTAGAAAATATGATTTCTTGGACACTTGGTCTTTTGAAAGTACCGCTTGTAGATACGTAGATCTACTAGTTTTAAACACTATTTCACAAGTTAAATCGCTTTTACACAAGTTCATGATTCGTGTGTGGTAGAGTTTCATCATTTAACCCTTGTTACACTTAAACAAACTTTATGTCATAATCCAAGATCATGACTAAACCGGGTTAAATGATGATCCGAGCTACCACAACATAGATCGGGTCCAAATAACCACACAAATCAATTACTACAAGATTTACACAACATTTGAGCTTTTAACCATCATTACAAGTATTTTTAGTAGACTTTTATGTATCAACTTGTATGTTTACGAGTTTTAGCCGTTACATAACATTTTAACCACTTTAGAATAGTTCAAGAAGGTGATTTATGCAACATACCACTAGCTCGAGGCTAGGGAAGAATCTAAGCGCAAATAGGGTGGATAAAAGCAAAGTAGAGAGGTTCTCCGCCTTCCGTTTGCTCCAAGGCTCCTTATATGCGACCCTTAACACTTGTAGATGCTTGGAACTTGCAAGATCAAACTTGAAAGATGGATGGATGGGTGTGGGGTGTTCGGCCGTAAGCTCTAGGAGAGGGAGAGAGAGTTGTGAAGTGGTGTGTGTTAAGTGAAGGTGATGGTGTGCAAAACTTGCAACTTATAGACAATCTCAAACAAGTTTAACCAATGGATACTATGTCCTTTAGATACTAAACATTAGGATTATAATAATCACAAGGGTACAAGGTATGTTCCCCCACATGGGGACGGTTTCTAAAGAGGGGGGGGGGGGTCTAGTTCGATTCCAACTAATTAGTTGGATATTAGTTAGGTTAAGTAAGTTAGTTAAGTGCTTAACCCGGTTAGTTGTGTGTCGTGTGTTATGACGGTCGTTAGGGTATTCAGGGACCCTAACTGGCTTAGAAAGAGATAAACAATGTTATTGACAGTATTTTTATGTTCCGGGTATATTCCGGTTGTTCGGTTACATACCGATTCGTTAAAGTGCTAAATTGCACCTTTTAGTGTTTAATAAGTATCTTTTTATAACACTATCAATTCCCAACACTTAGGGAAATATTCTGGATAATAAAACGACATTTCTGCAAAATATTCATATGTCTAAATGCTGAATTATGTAAATTCTGCACTTAAAGTGCGTTTCGGGTGCTTTTTAGTGCTTGTTTTTGCTTCCGTATTGCATATATATTAAACCCTTGTATGTACTCTTGGGTTTTAATGCATTCTTGTTGTCGGACCTACACCTAGGCTCCAATTTTATTGTCTGACTGCTTTCTGCAGTTCTGTTGACACAGTGTGTCTTACCGGTGAGTTTACTATTATATTTGACGCAACGCTCTCGTTTATGCATAAAGCAATATTTTGTAGTATACAACGTGCATGAATTCACTTGTTTAATCACGTGTTCAGACATTGCTGACAATTAAGCATATAATTGCAGTCATTAAGCAATAATTAATGTGTACGGAAATTACCGGTGTGGGCCAGTTGTCACAGTCTCCCCCCGTTAAAAGAATTTCGTCCCGAAATTCAGGCTAAACTCACTCTCGCTGGAGTCTTCTTGAATAGGTGGGGATACTTTTTATTGAACTGGTCTTCACGTTCCCATGTGTACTCGGGTCCGTGCTTAGAGCTCCAACGTACTTTGACAAGCTTCACACTGCTCCTCCTAGTCTTGTTGACTTTCCAGTCGGTAACCTCAACGGGTTGCTCTGTAAATCGGAGGGCTTCATCAATATGCACTTCATCCATCGGGATGATCACGTTTTCTTGTGTTGGACTCTTCTTCAGGTTGGATACATGAAACGTATCATGTACTCCATTAAGTTCTTCCGGTAACTCCAACTTGTATGCCACGGTACCAATTCTCTTCAATATTCTGAATGGTCCGATGTATCGTGGATTCAGCTTTCCGCGCTTTCCAAACCTGACTACGCCCTTCCATGGTGAGACTTTTAACAACACTTTGTCTCCCACCTTGAAATCTACCGATTTTCTATTCGGATCAGCGTAGCTCTTTTGTCGCTCTCGAGCCGCCTTAATGCGCTCTCGGATCTGTGCAATCTTGTCGGTTGTCTCTTGTACAAGTTCAGGACCAACCATACGCTTATCTCCAGCGTCTGCCCAACATAAGGGCGATCGGCATTTGCGGCCATACAGAGCTTCGAACGGCGCGGCTTTTATGCTCGTATGATAACTGTTATTGTAGGAAAACTCAACTAAAGGTAGATGAGTATCCCAGCTGCCGCCTAGATCCATGACACATGCGCGAAGCATATCTTCTAACGTTTGTATAGTCCGTTCGCTCTGGCCGTCTGTTTGCGGATGGAATGCCGTGCTCAGATCTAACTGAGATCCAAAGGCTTCCTGAAAAGATTGCCAGATTCTTGAGACAAAGCGTCCATCTCTGTCTGAAATGATTGAGATTGGCACTCCATGTCGTGCCACAATTTCTCTTAAGTATATTTCAGCAAGCTTTCCAGTGCTATCCTTCTCTCGGATTGGTAGGAAATGCGCAGACTTCGTCAATCGATCAACTATTACCCATATCATATCGTGCCCTCTCGGGGTCCTGGGTAATTTCGTTATGAAGTCCATCGAGATTTGTTCCCACTTCCATACAGGAATCTCTGGTTGTTGTAGTAGGCCAGACGGCTTCTGATATTCTGCCTTAACCTTGGCACAGGTTAGGCATTTTCCAACATAAACAGCAACGTCGCTTTTGAGTCTCGGCCACCAATAATACTCTTTCAAGTCTTGATACATCTTGTCCGACCCTGGGTGGATCGAGTATCTTGACTTGTGCGCTTCATCAAGGATGACTTCTCGTAGGCCACCATAGAGTGGAACCCAAATGCGCTTTTTAAAGTATAAGGCTCCCTCTTCATTTGGCGCCATGTATTTAAGCATACCCCGTAGGTATTCAGCTTTACGGTTCTCTCCTTTAAGAGCTTCTTGTTGTGCATCTCGAATGCGTGTAGTGAGGTTCGTTCGAATCGTCATTTCCAATGCTCGAACCCTTAGGGTCTTAACCCTTTCTTTTCGGCTTAACGCGTCCGCTACAACGTTCGCCTTTCCAGGATGGTACTTAATCTCACAGTCATAATCATTTAGCAGCTCAACCCAACGTCGCTGGCGCATATTCAATTCCTTCTGATCAAATATGTGTTGTAAGCTTTTGTGATCTGTGAAGATTGTACATCGAGTACCATATAAATAATGTCGCCAAATCTTCAAGGCGAATACCACTGCGCCCAGCTCCAGGTCGTGAGTGGTATAATTTCTCTCGTGAACCTTCAGTTGTCTTGAAGCATAAGCGATGACTTTTTGGCGTTGCATGAGCACGCAACCCAAGCCTTGTCGTGAGGCGTCGCAGTATACCACGAAGTCTTCAGTGCCTTCGGGTAACGATAGTATCGGTGCATCGCAGAGCTTGTTCTTAAGTAGCTGAAAGGCTTCTTCTTGTTTGTGACCCCAGTCGTATTTCTTGTCTTTTTAGGTAAGGGTCGTTAGCGGTTGAGCTATCCTTGAGAAATTCTCGATGAATCGCCGATAATAGCCCGCTAAACCCAAAAATTGTCGAACTTCAGTTGGGGTCTTGGGAGCTTCCCAATTCTTTATTGCTTCAATCTTGGATGGGTCTACATGAATGCCCTTCTCATTCACCACGTGACCAAGAAATTGTACTTCGCGAATCCAGAATTCGCATTTCGAGAACTTTGCATAAAGTTTTTCTTTCTTCAGTAGTTCCAAGATGGTTCTGAGATGTTGCTCGTGCTCTTCTTTCGTTCGTGAGTAAATCAGGATATCATCGATAAATACAATCACGAATTTATCGAGATATGGTTTGCATACGCGGTTCATTAGGTCCATAAAGACCACTGGCGCGTTCGTCAATCCAAACGGCATTACAAGAAATTCGTAGTGCCCATAGCGTGTTCTGAATGCAGTCTTTGGCACACTTTCATCTTGGATTCTCAACTGATGGTATCCAGATCGAAGGTCGATCTTGGAATAGTAGCTTGATCCTTGCAGTTGATCAAACAAGTCATCAATCCTCGGTAGTGGATACCAATTCTTGATTGTGAGCTTGTTCAGTTCCCTGTAATCGATACACATCCGTAATGATCCATCCTTCTTCTTCACGAACAATACTGGAGCTCCCCAGGGTGAGAAGCTTGGCCTTATGAATCCTTTATCCAACAACTCCTGAAGTTGTGTAGATAATTCTTGCATTTCGGATGGCGCAAGTCGATAGGGTGCCTTGGCTACAGGAGCGGCTCCTGGAACCAAGTCTATGTGGAATTCGACTTGTCGTTGCGGAGGTAGTCCTGGCAGATCTTCAGGGAACACATCAGGAAATTCCTTCACCACAGGAATGTCTTCGAGTTTTGGCTCCACAGCCTTCTTATCTACAACGTGTGCTAGGAAAGCAACACATCCTTTCCTTAAGCACTTTTGTGCCTTCATACAACTGATGATTCGTAGAGGCGTGTTTCGTCTTTCTCCATGCACGATGAGAGTTCCACCATTCGCTAAAGGGATGCGAATGATTTTCTCATGACAAATAACTTCAGCTTTGTTCTTGGACAACCAGTCCATTCCGACTACTACATCGAAGCTACCCAATTGAATAGGTAAGAGGTCAATGCTAAAATTTCGTTCGCCAAGTTCTAGTGTGCAGCCTCTGACAACTTCGCTCGATTCAACAAGTTTACCATTGGCTAGTTCTATGGAATAAGGAATTTCTAATCTACTAGATTCTATTCCAAGTATGCGTTTAAATTCCACAGACATGAAGCTATAATCGGCGCCAGTGTCGAATAATATGGATGCAAAGTGATTGTTAATGAGGAACGTACCGTTGACCACATTAGGGTCCTCGCGTGCGTCCCTTGCTCCAATCACAAATGCTCGGGCCTGAGCATTGTTTCTCTCTGGGCAGTCCTTCATGAAATGATCTTTGCTTCCACATCTGAAGCATCCTTGGTTTCGCCCATTCTCGTTGCCAGCACCGTTTCCATTTCCACCATTGTTCCTATCATCAGCCCCGTTACGATTTCCATTCCCGTTCCTCTTACTCCAGCAGTCTTCAGTGCGGTGACCCAACTTTCCACACTTGTCACACTTTGGGATGCGACAAGCTCCCTCGTGATGGTGTTTACACCGATGGCATTTGGGCAAGGTGCCCCGGTATCCCCTTGCTGGTGCGTCGTTCATAGCTGCAAGAGATTTCGCCCCTTGAGGCGGGTTAGGGTCACGCTTCTTGTTGGAACCTTTGCTGTTACGAGTTGCTTGATTCAAGTTTGCATATTTCCTTTTCTTGTCACCAGAAGACTCAGCATGCGTCTCGGCATTTTTTGTGGGGTTCAGTGATAGCTTCTTCATTCGAACACAATCTTCAGTAAGGCTGACAGCCAGAGTTACAGCCTCGGTGATTGTTTGTGGTTTGGCTGACGTCACCATGCCACGAAACTCTGAGGCCAGTCCCCAAATGTAGCGTTCAACACGCTTGAATTCGGGAGTCACCATGTAGGGAAGCACTCTGGACAAATCGTGGAACCTTCGAGTATAGCCATTAATGTCAGCACCTTCCATGGTCAAGTGCCAGAACTCCGTCTCCAGCCTTTGGAGTTCAGCACGAGAGCAGTACTTCTCTCTCATTCTTTCCTTCAGCTCATCCCAAGTTAGGCCATAAGCGGCATCATCGCCCAAGGTTTGGACTTGCAGGTTCCACCAAGTCAGTGCTTCATCGACAAATAACCCAGTAGCAAAGGTGACTTGTTGATCCGCGGTACACTTGCTCATGCGGAAGGTAGCTTCAGTCTTCTCCGTCCAGCGCACAAATGCTACTGCACCTCCTGTGCCATCATAGTTCATCGGCTTGCAGTCGAGGAACTGCTTGAAAGTGCAGCCTGGAATTGATTCAACCAATTCACACGTGAGCAATCGAAGAAATAATGAAACAAAGACCGTTCATAAATTTCCTCATGCTTAGCACAGTGTCTTAAGGTTACCTTGAGCTGCATTGCCTCCAGACGAATCTCCATTCCCATTACGTCTAGCGTTGCTTGGTCCTCCACTGTCTTGAGTACGGTTCGCCTCGTACTGGGCGATAGCAGCGGAGATCCTTTCCTCCAGTAGGGCGTTCAGCTCATCAGCAGTTCTTGGCAGTGGGGGAGGAGGAGGTTGATCATCATTGCGAGCATTCACAGCTTTCCTGGGTGCCATGTTCTGACAGAACATAACACAACAGGGTTAGGCATTTGTTTGATATTGTCACACTAGACAGTAGTATCATATATTCACAGGTATATATACCACATAAGTGACATCAAACAATTATTACTCTAGCAGAGTACTTAGTAGGCTTGCACTGAGGGAATCTATATGTGACAAGACTTGCTGTGATTTTTGTGCACTGAATTCCATAATTATGTATGCATCCATAATTACGTAACTCCTTGCACAGTCCGCACAGTTTGTTTCATCCTCGTATTTCTTCCTTCAGATGGGCCATTGCTTTCAGGTAAAGTCACGTATACTTGTGACATTCTACTTCTAGTACATGCTAATTATCACACATAATTGCAAGTAGTTTCTAGTCAACGACAAGTGCTACTCAAGTGCACTCTAAGTCTCGTAGTGTCTTTTCTAGACTCATGTAGACAGTTTCAGGCAGTGGATGTCGCGGGACGTTTTATGCAATGAAAACTCTTTGAAAAATTTTTCGTGAAAGGATCCTAGAGATTGTAGACTAGACTCGAGAAGGAATCCTGGTTCACTACAATCGCTGCTCTGATACCAATCTGTCACACCCCTTTCTGCGGCGGAAGCACGAGGTGTGATCATGAAAGGTTCTCATTGCATACGAAGAGTAAACATACTACATGCTCAAAAATATCTTCAAATATTACATTACTGAAAACATATGTCAAGTGTTTACAACACGAGATAACATATTGTCTCAAAAGTCACAACTTTATTTAAAGATAAACGAAGCGACATCCACGAGCATGAGTAATACCACGCGCACATCCATCCTAGTTACCTGAAATACATGTGAGTTTTGGAAAAACGTCAACATAAAGTTGGTGTGAATTCATGCAGTTTTTGTATTTCACGTTTGTATACTTTGTATGAAAACATAATTTGTCTTTTGTATAAATCAAGTCTTTTGTGTACACCACGTACTCATGTATAAGTCAAATATTTCTGTATGTATCATGTGTTAATGGGTTGCAAAGCCATTAACATGTGACACGACATAGGAAGTCACCAAACCATAGGCATTTTTCTGTAGTCGGTTTACGACTGAGACACAAAAACACTGCTTGGTAAAAGAGTGGCCAACAGTGGGGCTGCCCGGAACCCATTAGATCTAACCTTTTGTTCTGCGGTCTAAGTATGTACACGATTAATGGTGCTTATGGTACCCTATTCGTGACACGATTTCTCGTATCATTCTTGTATCCATCATACCATTTGTAAACATTGTAATATTTGTAACATGTATTTCACCCCCGAAGTTATAAAACTGAAAACAGTTAAGAGAAAAGGGGGAGCATGAACTCACAACTTTGCGTTCCTGTGCGTCGTAAACTTCACCGGATTTGCTTAATTAACGTCGTAACCTATACGCGTTTTCTTAATGTTAGTCACTAGACTTGTATCGCACAAGTACAGTCACTCTCTTTTGTATTCGTATTGTTGTGTTAAAAATATTTCATATTTTTAACTACGTATCTTACTTATATTATTTCCTCTAAAATAAATATAAGTCTTTTGTGTTTTGCACTTCGCACCCGAATTACGTATCTTGTATGTTGTATGTGTATTTTTATGTTTATACTCCTCACGAGTATTTAGTGTATTTTTAAGTCTTAATACACTAGTACGTATAACACATACTATATACACTTAGCACATAAGTTGGTGATCAAATAATATATATTTTTCTCTCAAAAATATACATACTTATATCCATTTTTATTCTTGAAGAAATCCTCATTTCTTATCACCAAAAATTAGGGAAACCTTGGTAATGCTTTTAAACACATTTTTAGGGAATAAGTTTCTCAAAAACTTATATTTTTCTAAGTGTCAAAATTTATAAAAATTTTGACAGAGTTTCCCCTAAAAATGGAGGTTTCCCATGTTTTCAAAACATGTGTTTATTTTCTTTTAAATCATCAACAATTTCCTCATTCAACAATAAACAATATGCAACTAGTTAAAATAGATATAATCGCAGAAATACATGAACTTGTGGTTTTTCCCAAAATAGGTAGTATCTTTCCATTATTTTTAGTGGATCTTTGTATAGACCAACTTTGTTTCTTGAAAGTCTCGCTTTTAAAGAAGTTACATCTTTACAACTTCCGGTAAACATTTACAAAAATAGTTATTTTGTCGAAACTTTGTGTTACACAAGTGTTTACATACTCGTGTGTTTGCTAAAATCATTATTTTTCATGTAAGACTCGGCTTTAGAAAATATGATTTCTTGGACACTTGGTCTTTTGAAAGTACCGCTTGTAGATACGTAGATCTACTAGTTTTAAACACTATTTCACAAGTTAAATCGCTTTTACACAAGTTCATGATTCGTGTGTGGTAGAGTTTCATCATTTAACCCTTGTTACACTTAAACAAACTTTATGTCATAATCCAAGATCATGACTAAACCGGGTTAAATGATGATCCGAGCTACCACAACATAGATCGGGTCCAAATAACCACACAAATCAATTACTACAAGATTTACACAACATTTGAGCTTTTAACCATCATTACAAGTATTTTTAGTAGACTTTTATGTATCAACTTGTATGTTTACGAGTTTTAGCCGTTACATAACATTTTAACCACTTTAGAATAGTTCAAGAAGGTGATTTATGCAACATACCACTAGCTCAAGGCTAGGGAAGAATCTAAGCGCAAATAGGGTGGATAAAAGCAAAGTAGAGAGGTTCTCCGCCTTCCGTTTGCTCCAAGGCTCCTTATATGCGACCCTTAACACTTGTAGATGCTTGGAACTTGCAAGATCAAACTTGAAAGATGGATGGATGGGTGTGGGGTGTTCGGCCGTAAGCTCTAGGAGAGGGAGAGAGAGTTGTGAAGTGGTGTGTGTTAAGTGAAGGTGATGGTGTGCAAAACTTGCAACTTATAGACAATCTCAAACAAGTTTAACCAATGGATACTATGTCCTTTAGATACTAAACATTAGGATTATAATAATCACAAGGGTACAAGGTATGTTCCCCCACATGGGGACGGTTTCTAAAGAGGGGGGGGGGGGTCTAGTTCGATTCCAACTAATTAGTTGGATATTAGTTAGGTTAAGTAAGTTAGTTAAGTGCTTAACCCGATTAGTTGTGTGTCGTGTGTTATGACGGGCGTTAGGGTATTCAGGGACCCTAACTGGCTCAGAAAGAGATAAACAATGTTATTGACAGTATTTTTATGTTCCGGGTATAGTCCGGTTGTTCGGTTACATACCGATTCGTTAAAGTGCTAAATTGCACCTTTTAGTGTTTAATAAGTATCTTTTTATAACACTATCGATTCCCAACACTTAGGGAAATATTCTGGATAATAAAACGACATTTCTGCAAAATATTCATATGTCTAAATGCTGAATTATTGCTGAATTATGTAAATTCTGCACTTAAAGTGCGTTTCCGGTGCTTTTTAGTGCTTGTTTTTGCTTCCGTATTGCATATATATTAAACCCTTGTATGTACTCTTGGGTTTTAATGCATTCTTGTTGTCGGACCTACACCTAGGCTCCAATTTTATTGTCTGACTGCTTTCTGCAGTTCTGTTGACACAGTGTGTCTTACCGGTGAGTTTACTATTATATTTGACGCAACGCTCTCGTTTATGCATAAAGCAATATTTTGTAGTATACAACGTGCATGAATTCACTTGTTTAATCACGTGTTCAGACATTGCTGACAATTAAGCACATAATTGCAGTCATTAAGCAATAATTAATGTGTACGGAAATTACCGGTTTGGGCCAGTTGTCACATATTTTACTAATCTTTTATTCAACCACACTTATCAATGTGATTATCGTTCTTCCTCATACGGGTTTTATTAATAACATGCTACTTGGGTATCTACCCATACCCAAGTTTTTAAATCCTTTTTTTATTGATATTTCATTATCTATAGCTGTGAATAATTTGTATTATCCATTTAGCTTCTCTCTCGAGGATATTACTATGCAAATCTTAATCTCTAAATTTTTAACCTTAATCCATTGTTACAATAACAAAATTAATTCATTTCATGTTATTGTTTCATATCGTTGTATGGCATTTATCCACATCGTTTGTTGTCGTAAACGATGTTTCTACACGTTTCATTTGGTTTGGCTTAGTCTAAAACTATGCCCTTGTCATCTACTACTATTGCAAATTCCCGGGTTCGGGCGTCATTGCACTCCTCCCTATTATGACGTTTATCTTTCATTGCGTTCGCGGGTTCAAGTGTGCGCGCACCCCTTCCCATGGGAATGTTTACCGTGATTACTTTTGCTTCGGTTTCACATGCTCACCATTGTTTATTTTCTTATACATATGTATATATTTCTTTTACGTAATTTACTCGTTTTTACTACTCATGTATGCCCATATGCAACTATTATTCGTGCTCGTATCGAATAAAATCTACGCTGAAACTAAATTTATAAGAAACATACCAGAAACGACATCAGGTTCAGCTTTAGCCTCTGTGGCTGTCGTGTGGGAAGACCTTGCCTTCTCTTTCGGGGTATCAGGCTTTGATTTCTTTACGGGTCTTGGGTCCACATTCGACTCTCTCCCGTCATCTTTTTCTTGTGAGAGACTATCTTTTAATTCAGTCATCATATCCTCCACTACTAGTAAAATTGTGGTTTGTAGTCTCTCGACGAACTGCGGTAGACTGGCTTCTACTGCCTTTCCGACTTCCTCATAAATTTTAGCTTCCATCTCTTCAGTTAATTGAGATGCTAATTCACCCCCCGGTTACACCGGACATTTCTTTCATCTGTTTGGTGACTATCGGCACCGTATTATCATCGCCTTCATCAGTCATCTTGAGTCTGAAATGTTTATGCTAATTATTAAACATTTCCTTTTTATAACATATGCATCATTCGCTTTGGTTTAGCCAAGTTCACCACTTGCTTAAACCATTCATGTTTAGTGCACCGTCCGGGTTTGAGTGTGTTAAAACGCTCTTCCCGTACACATCAAATCAAATTCCTTTTTCTAATATTCTAATAAAATCTACTAAATGACTAATTCTTACCGGATGTTTGATCAAGCTTTAACCGAACACTTTGTTGACAACCTTGAGCTATGATTACCAACTTGTAACACCCGTATTAATTTAATATGAATTTACTACTAAATACGCATTTAGTTTGCGTAAAATGCGGGTTAACAAAAAGAAATTGTTACATTTAATATTCTTACATGATTAGAGTATTTAGGATTAACATCCCTACAAGTTTAAAACATACAAAAGTGACGACAAGAGTTACATGTTCACACTTAGTTAAAACAAATTATATTAACGTGGAAGCTTCAAAAGTGTCGTGTTCGGTTCTTTGACATATTGCTTGATCGCCATCCGGAGTATCGCCAACATCACCTAACATCAAAACCAACTTAAATGTTAGTTTTGACAACATATAAACAAGTATAATCAAGTTCCAATATCAAACGATGAAAATAAAAATAAAATTTCCAAAATCATGCCTCCCATGTGTCGCGGAAGGCGTCCTTTAACCTGTCACGTGTCGCGACACTTGTCGCATGTTGCGCCCCAACTATGGGATCCTGTCGCGTGTCACGGGGAAACAGGTTTTCCAGCGGGTCCAGTTCCTGGACCTGCATATTTGCCCAGTACTAAATTTTCCAACAATTTCAACTTTAAAAGTTCATAACTTTCTATCTAGGCGTCCGTTTTAGGTGATTCTTTTTCCTACGCGTCCGTGATTAAATTACCAATGCATCTATCAAGATTATTATATCAAAAATTGGATGTACGGGCTGAAAGTCTATAAATGCCTTATGTATTTATTTGACCCGTTTAGCTTTTGCATTAATTTAACCACTAACAAATTTTATGTCCGCAAGACGTATTTACCCAACATCCGGAGCTTATGATCACCGGCGTTTCATTACCAAATCTATGGTTTCACGCTCTTGTAATCCGTCATTTTCCAAATGCTATTCTAAACACACTTTTACTATTTACTAAACAATTATTCGACCCGTTTGGCTCATTTATGGAATCCTCCATTTCTAATGACTACCAAACACTTTCTAATCAAATTTTAACTCATTAAATCAAGTAGTGAACATTGTCACTTCAACTAATACCAATCTTTATTCTAAATCACAACTATAAACGATTACAATATCTAATTTGCATAATGTAACGAAACAAGTTACATACTTGCATAATTCATCAACATTGGTTTCTAACCATAATACCCATTCCCGGGCTTGTCAACCTTAGCATATCACGTCCGTTCCATGGTTTACGCTTTTATAACTCAATTTTTAATGAGTGACGTTTTAGTCACTTCAACACTACAAATCAACCATTGTTCGACACGTTTGGTTGTTTAATGGAAACCACAATTTTACAACACACCAAACTTATTCTAACCAATATTTGACTCGTTTATTTATCTAGTGATCTTCGTCACTTCAACTAAATACCAACTTCATATATTATGCTGATATTAAAGTCTACTAACGAAGATACATAATTGAGCATAACGTAACAAAACCGTAGTTACGTACCTTTAAAGCACACCCTTCAAACGTGCGTCACCACCGGCTTGTCCGCTCGACGCTCCGGATTCCTTCCCTATAGAGTTCATTCACAACACATTTAGAACTCTTTGATTACCATATAACGCATAGTTTACCAACTAGTACAAGCATGTGTTTTTGTTCATATTTCAACATTTAGCCTTCTCTTAGGCATTTTTACAAACACTTTAAGGGCATAATTTTTACACAATTTATAATCAAGTTCATGGCTTGTTATTTAGCCAATATTAACATCTACTAAGTATGTTCATATAAATTTTCACATTATCAACATCTGAATTTACTTCCTAGAACTCAAATCATGGTAGGACATAACAGGCTCAGTTCCTCATAACGATCAGTGTAGGCTCGATGTTCACCGCTGTCTTGCTTAAGATCGTCAAATTCCCTTTCCAGCGCCCTGAGATCATGACGAGGACATAACTCCTTCATCATTAAAGCTCGAAGCTCTTCCCAAGTTTGTGCCAATGCCACATCGGCACCCCTATCCCTCATTACACCGTTCCACCATGTAAGTGCTCTTTTCTGGAATACGCTAGATGCAAACTCAACCTTTCGCTCATTTGGGCATTGTACATGACGAAACGTACTTTCGAGACTCACAAACCATTGTAGGAACCCAGTGGCCCCTTCAGACCCAGTAAATGTGAGTGGCTTAGAAGAATTGAACGTCTTATAGTTGCACGGAGCATTGTTGTTATTGTTTTTTGCTTGGTTTACTTGGGTTATCAGGTTCGGGAGTACAGCAGCGATTTGCTGAGTGATAATCGCTGCGAGTTCGGCGTTAGTTTGAGGTTGTGCATCTCATCGAGGAGGCATATTCTAAAAGAGCAAAGAAACATGAAAAGAAACAAGTGAGATGATATCGGATAGTAAGAATTGAATGCTTAAAAGAATGTTGAACAAGCATGAAGATTGTGATCATTTGTTCGTTACCTAAAACAAACAAATGACACTGTGACTAATCAAAGTAAATGGGTCATACTAATGTATCGCGAAGACATGCTTTAGCCTATAAGTGGACACTCACCCCAAGAGTTCCCAGGTAAGAGTGACTGGTCCGATTATGTGGATTTGTACGAACACTCTAGCCTTAGACAGAAAACTCGAGGTACAGGCATCCACCCTTCCAGATTGCACGTGTTCACATTATTTAGACCCAAACTTTGATGAGATTTTGTAAACTTTGAAGGTTCAAAACCTTATAATAAATCATCTAAGAAGAGCTGATTGGTTTTCAAAAACGGATTCATTATGTGTGTTCTTGTTTTGGTTGTCACCTAAAGATAGGCGACAGTATTGTTTTAAGACTAAACACAAGATAACTTGTGTTAGGGTCCTAGGAAGGTTATAGTCTAGGTCAAAGCATTACTAATAACCTAATTCCCTATAACCAAGGGTTCTGATACCAACTTTTCTGTCACACCCTGACCGCGTAAAACAACAAATCGCGACGGAAACGTCGGGGAGTGTCATAACAGAATCATTGTTTCACAACCATGGATTAAAAGTTTTGTTTTATTGAATTATTGAACTCATTGTTTTAGTACAAATCGGATAAATACAAATAATTGCCTCTCAAGTTTTAGAGTCTCTAAGGCACAAGTCCATCCTATGTGTAGCATGCATCAACAATCATCACATAGCAGTACCTGAAACATATGTGAAAATAGGTACGTCAGCATAAAAATGCATGTGAGTAACACAGGATTTGTGAATTAGATTCATGGCTTTAGATAACACAAGAAAAGGTTTTATGTTTTCAAAAATAGCCATGAATCCTTGTAAAAGTTTTATTGCTAAAATGCGTCGTTTTGGTAAAATGTTTATAGTATATACAAAAATATACTTTGGTTTTGAGATAAGCAGATAAGTAGTATATCTAAATATACTTTAGTTATGAAATAGTTAAATAGATAGTATATTAGAATTTTCTTTAGTTTCGGAAATAATAGATTCGGTAGTATATCACAAGTACACTTTGGTTTAAGAATGAAAAACATCGGTAGTATAATACATTATACTTTGGTTTTGTATATAACATATCAACTTATGCTTTGGATTTGAAAATAGCACATCAACTATGCTTTGGCAGTATATTAAAATATAATTTAGTTCGTGAAATAACAAAGTCGGTAGTATATCAACTATACTTTAGTAAATAATATCACGTTGGTAGTATGTCGGAACATACCTAAATCGTGGTTTGGTAGTATATCAATTATACTTTAGTAAACAATATCATATCAAATTATGCTTTAGCAAACAGTATCACGTTGGTAGTAAATCGAAATATACCATATATCGCGACTTGGTAATACATTCAAACCTTAGTGCATCAAACTACACTTTAGAGACTATAGAAATACCACAAAGGTAAATTCTATTTGGTTAAAATTTGGTTTCTGACATTCCATACAACAGGAATGGGGTGTCTAGTCCTATAGCGCTATATCGTACTACCAATCGGCTTGATCATTGTTAATGAATGTATAAATAACAGTATAAATGAACAAATAGTTCTAACAAACTTTGGAAATTAGTGTTTAAATCATGGATAATAGTTCAATTCGTCAAAAGATAGTACTATACATGTGTATCATATAGTCGAAATCATGAAAAATAGCGTATCGGCACATATGTATCACCCCAAAACATTAAAAACGTAAAATAGGGGACCATGTACTCACTTGAGATTGTAAGTATCCTTGATTAAGTGTCCTAACAAAGCTCGGAAATCAAGGAATCAAGTGGCACCTAGTACTGAATCTCTACATTAAACAATCGGTATCTAAATCGGAAGATCGGGTATAATGAGGTCTCGTAAACCAAATGAGTATTGGAACTCATGTGATATGGTTTAATCAAAGTCTACATTCTAAATCGGAACCTATCCTAAGTGCTTACGACCTATTAAGGTAGCTTATTCTACTTTAACGTGTCGTTCGCGCGAATGCGCGTTCGAGACGCCTAACTAGTCCTATGACAAGTATTATATGCCCTAACATGTTTAAATATGTTGCATAATCAGTTTAAGTGACAAAAATTAAGTTACATATGCTTAAACACAAATTATGCATAAAAAGGGCATTTTGGTCATTTTCCTAAGGCATATAAACTACCTATCATACAACTAATTAAACTAAGTGACAATAAGGTATAACCTCGGAAGGTTATTCCCTATACAACTATGGTCACAAAACATGCTTGGTCAGATCCTAACGATCGACCAAACGGGTCGGGTTCAAAAGTCTAAGCGGTTGTCAAGACCGCTTGACTTACGACCCTAAACAAGCAATAGACTAAAAGTGACGAGTTAAACATGTTAAAACATGTTTAACTAAGTTAAAAAACAGGTTTGATATCAAAACAAAGTGTTTTGATACCCGAAAATAGCTTCGTTGCAAAATACGCATAAACACGTATTTTGACCGAAACTTTGACTCGTCACTTCGACTAATCAACGTGGTAATCAGTAGGTATAGTCACAAGGGACTATATCAATCGTGATTACGCTCACGTTGCAAAGTTCAAACGAACTTTGTGTTGACGAATTCATGGTCAAAGCAGAAAGTCAAACACTGTTTGACTTTCATGCTTGAAATACTTAAAAAGCATGAAAGAAGCTTACAAAAGGTCCAAGCAATGAAGATTTGAACTCAAAATACTCAGGTATGAAGCTTCATAAGTGAGAGCTTCAACTTAGAGCAAAATTGAGATCAAATTGTGAGGAATGAAGTGAAGAACCCACTTCTATTTATAGTAAGCTTGGATTCACAAGATCATGACAAGTGTTTTTGCAAGAATCAAAGCTCAATCCTAACCATACACTTGTGGAACATGGTTTTTAATACAATAGGAGCTCCGAAACTAGTTCATAGTATTGAGAAAGTTGCATAAAAGACCCTCAGGTTAAAACTGATTGCTGAAACTGAAGTTTCTATCATAATTCACCCATCGTGTCGCGCCACGGCACCACCCCTTTGCTATGGCACGACGCCACCCCTCTATCTGGGCCAGAACTTTTGAAAATTGTCAGAATTGGTCCCTACAGCATGTTTAAGCCATTTTCGACGCGTTTAAACCCCATTAACCCATTTTCAAGTCTCTACAAGGATGTTAAAGCATAGGGGACTTGAAACATGCTTGAAATTATCTCATATGTTGGTTCATTTGGTCGTACGGTTGCGTTATTCGGTTATTTACGATGAAAACTCGAACGGACGCAAAAACGATCCAAATTTCACGACGAATGGTATTTTTGCATTCCAATCACTAAAATAAAATATTTTAATGATTACAAAAATTTTTGGATGTCCGGATATGTTCAGAATGTAAGATATGCGCGAAAATGCAAACTTGTGCACTTTTTAACGCTTTTAGTCCCTGTTGATCAAATAAGTTTATTTTCGCATACCGAACCCTTCAAAGCCTATTTCTAAGCTATGTAAAGGATATTTAGGTATTTTTAACTTATGATCAGGTTCTAGAATGTTTATTACTGTACAAAACGACATAGTTTCGCAGTTTGACGCAAATAGTCCCTGCGATCGAATAAACTTGATTTCGACATACCAAACCCTCAAAAACTTATTTCTAAGTTATGTAAAGGTTATTTAAGGTATGTTAAGCCTATGTCACTATTCCGGAGTGCTTGTCGCGTTAAACTGAGTATGTTTACGCATCAGTTCACGTATAACTTTCCAGAAAGCGATTTAATGATTTTGGAATTGAACTGGGATTGATATGTGCAAAAGTCACATGAAATTATACAAATTCCTAGAATGTAACACAAGATTTCATTGGATTTGCATTTGTATGATGGTCGTAGAGACACAGGTGTCACACGGCTTGTTGTTGCTCCAGATTTAGCTGGGGACATTAGGGACATAGATGAGTGGTGTCTCCACACTTGTAGCATGCTCGCACATTGTTTGCTGGTTTGGGGTTCTGCTGAGCTGGCAGAGCTGGCGGTGCTTGCTGAACCTGATTGGCTTGACGGCAGTAAGGGGCTATGTGACCATAGCGATTGCAGGTGGTACACAGACGACAAGCTGAGTTGGCAGGGTGATGATAGTTGCAACTGGCACACTTGGGATGAACCCCAGTGTACGAATTCTTGGTGTTTTCTGGAGCCGGAGGGTTTGGAGTGGCAGCAGGCACAATGGCATTGCAAGCAGGGTTTGAATTTGCAGCAGGGATAATTGCATTGCAGCCAGAATTTTGTGACTTTCGTTTCTTGTTCTTGCTGCCACTCGGTTGCTGGGTAATCTAGTTAGCGGGTTTTGAGGGAGCAGGTGTTCCAAATTGTTTATCACGAACGCGGTTGTTGTTCAAACCTGTTGCAAGACGGTACACTTCTTCAATAGAATTGAGTTGAGTTGCTTCAATGGCGTCACGCATAGCATGAGGTAACCCATGAATGTACTTGGTGATCATGCTCTTAGGAGTAGACACCAAATGTGGCACGGTGATGCTGAGTTGCTTAAAACGGGTAGTATAAGCTAGGTTGTCATCACCAACTTGTTTCAGATGCCAGAATTCGTCCTCAAGTTTATGTTGCTCATGAGGAGGGCAGAATTTAAGCATCATCAATTCCCTAACCTCGGCCCATGGTAAAGCATTAGCTTCATCATTGGAGCGGATGTTTCTCTCATTGGTCCACCATTCCAGGGCTCTGCCTTAAAACACGCCAGTTGCACTCCTAGTCTTTAGATGCTCAGGGCACTCACTGTTGATGAAAGTAACTTCTATGCTGTCGAACCATTCCAACATTGCAGTTACCCCA
Organism: Helianthus tuberosus; assembly: GCA_030545235.1. Lineage (NCBI taxonomy): Eukaryota > Viridiplantae > Streptophyta > Magnoliopsida > Asterales > Asteraceae > Helianthus > Helianthus tuberosus. The sequence goes on along the minus strand of JARYGA010027693.1, from coordinate 38,200 downwards.
TCACTACCCGTGAAAGGCTTAGGGTTGCAAGAGACAAAGTGTTTGTAGTTGAAGCTCACAGTCTTAGGTTGGACTGCTTTAGAGTCAACCGAGGAGGGAGGAGTGTTTGATCCCTGGATCTCAGTGACAATCTTGAGAACAATGCGTGCAATCTGGTCGGCCATAAAAGATATCATCTTCTTCTGGGTGTTGGCCTTTGACCTCTTGTGTGGGTTGGAAAGACGACTTGATGACATCTAAATAGTCACAGTAAGGATCGGGTGAGACTCGATCATAATGTTTCGTTCAATAATATAGTCTCGCGAACAGGTAGCATAGCATAAAGTTTCACATGATTGCATAAAAGACTCAAGTTGTTTCACACAACACAAAACGTTCAACATGTTTCACATTGTTTAATCAAGTTTTTTCACACAGCATAAAACGTTCAACATGTTTCTCATAGTTTAATCAAGACTTCCATGTAGTATGATACGATTGAATAAGGCATCATAAATTTAGTTCGCTCCCGAGAGATTATTATTACTGTTCTAGATTGCGAAGAGAGTGCGATTTGTGTAAAAGTTTCGAAACGAACAAAGTATCAAGTATAAAACCACATGTAAATCGAGACAACATAAAAGATAGGCTCATAAAACATAGGATTGTTTCGGGTAGAGAAACGTCGACTAACCAAAGTAAACCGAGCCCCTTTTCGAATTAAGGTAACATGCTTTGGCTTACTTAGACAAATACGTTCATCGATGTTAGGCCTATGATATTTGTCCTTTCGGTCACTACACGTCCTTAATCGATTGGGAAATTTCGAGACTTTGGCGAGAATCAAAGAGTGGGACTAGTTATCAAGATGCGAGTTTCACCTCTAACTTGGCAACATCATACCCTAATATTGTTGGTGCTCATCAAAAGATAAGACCACTAGAATAAGAGTTGGAAATTTTCCTTCAAGGTTTGGATGTCACTTTTAACTTGGGGGTAAATCTCGTGCAAAATATAAACACTGTTGAGTGAAAGTCGTCATCAAAGGCGGGAATCACCCCTGTTTTGACGAGTCGTTTCGATTTTGTCACAAGAGTGTTTTCAAAGCATCCAAGTGTGTATTGTGTTAGCCCTAGGAAAGGCATGTAAGTTTAACAAGGAATTATTGCTATGAAGCATGTAAGGTAGAATGCATAAGTTTTAAACAACAAATAAGAGTCAAAGTTCCTAGAACTATAGACTAGGGCAAAGCATTCCTACTTATTCCTAATTCCATATAGTTATGGCTCTGATACCAATCTGTCACACCCCAACCGATGGCGGAAACTTCGGGGCGCGACACTAAGTGAATCAGATTGCTCAAGAGAATCCACAACACTACTTGTTTCGATATAGATTAATTCAAACTTCATAAACATGTCTAAAAATGTCAAACACATTTCCACAACCAACAAAAGTATCAAAATAACATAAACATTCAAATATTGTTTGAAATTTTCTAATTATCTAAGATGAGTTTCTAAGCATCATTCTAGCTTGTTTTCTTGATTCCCAGTTACTATCAACCTGCAACATGTTTTAAAATATAATCAACAAAAATGTTGGCGAGCATACAAGTTTGAATACATAGCATAATAGTTTATGAATAAAACTTATATCCAACATGAACACATATCACAAGTTTCAACATGCTAGTTAACGTGGTTCATATGATAACCCAAGTCTCCAACGCGTTAACATGACTTTCCTACTTTGACGTATCGAAGAGGATGTAAAAGAATCAAAACTTAACAATACTCCCCAAGACTCAAGGAGTGGTGTGTTACCCCTATAGCGCTACAATTGTTAAGGCGAGCTACAAATAAGAATCAAACGTTCACATAGCATAAAAGTCTCAAGTATCACAAGTATCATGTTTTCATGTTTAATACGGATAGAGTACGTTTCAAATAAGTTTCAAGTGTCAAGTGTCTTGATATAGAATACATGTTGCATCCCAAAAGTGTTTAAAACAAAAAGGGATCGAGTATACTCACAGTGGGTGCTTAGAACCAAACACTGCTAAATTGGATCGAAGGGAGCGCTGGATCAGCCTGCGTGCGGGAACAGAGCATAAGTCCTCTAAGAGCTGACCCGGTCGGGAACATAGTGTCGAATAGTGTGAAAATCGAGTTAAAGTATCTGACAGACTACCTGAGCGGATGGTCATCCAGACGGATGGCCATTCGAACAGATGGGCTCCATCCAATCGGATGGTCATTCGAGCGGATGACCATTCGAACGGATGGCCATTCGAACAGTGGGTGTTTGTGAACTGTTAAAGTTTTCAATGTTTTGATCATAGTATCCTGTAAAACAAACAACAAGTGTTATCATAATCAGATCACCGGGACGAATGGTCATCCGATCGGATGGCCATCCGAACAGGTGGTCAGTGAGTGAAGTTTCGTAAAATTTCCTAAGTTTGAGTTAACGGAGACGGTGTGACGACGTGTTAAACAACGGAAATATACCAAACCCAGCTCGTTCGATCGGATGGGTACCACCCCTTTTTCGAACCGACGAGTTGTATCTGATGAGGTTTCATGTTTGGACCCGTCAATCGGCCCGTTTTCCGGGGGAATTCAGTTTTCAAGCCGACTTTCGACTAAGGAACGAGTCGAGAGTCTGTTTGAGTCTGATTTCACCCATGTTTTGTATAAAAATTGAAGAAAAGTTCGAAAATCAGTTGCAAAACGGGAAGTGCATCAAATCTGGGCCGGAACATGTGAAATTCCGTCAGATCTGGTGTAAAAGTGTGAGATTCCTTTAGATTTTGCATAAAAGTTGTGAAAATCCACTAGATCTAGCACCAATCTCGGTTAAACGGTGCTCCACCATAGTTTGCATAAGCAACCGAGTGGAAACCACCTTCAAGAGGTCCAAATCAGTTGGTTTTTGGGAAAAAGTTGAAGTGTTCGTGTGATTTTGATGAAGAATGTGGTGTAGAAATGATTAAAGATGAAAGTTGTACAAGAATTGAGGAGAAATACTTACGAAAAGGCATTGAACTGCGATTAAAGTGAGTGAGAGTGGCTTGAGTGCAAGTGGTCGGATGGCAGAGTGTAAAGGTGAGAATGAAGGGTCAAGTGTCCTATTTATAGATGATAGTGACAGGCTCATCCGACCAGTGTGATCGAATGGGTTAAGTCGGTGGAGAGTGCCAGGTGATCGGATGGCCTTCCCGTCGAATGGCCATCTGGTCGGATGTCCATTCGGACAACCGACTCTCGCTTGCTAGTTTTCAGACTTCGGTTCGTTTTGCGAGCTAGGTTAAGTGTTGCGTTGCGTATTATTGTGAGTAGTCATTACATAGGGTATTATTACATCATAAGTTTGCACAAGGGGTTTCCGTGTTTCAGATTTGCGTTTAAGCTAGTTTCCCGTTCAATAAGCATAACAAGTGTCAAGTTTCTAGCATCACAAGAGTCGAGATTCAAGAGTCAAGAATCATATCGTTCACGTATAAAGCATCACAAGAGTCAAGTATCACAAGAGTTAAGTATCACAAGAGTCAAGATTCACAAGAGTCAAGATCCACATAAAAGTTTCACATAGTTTAACACAATTAATATTCAAATAGTTCATTCCTCATTATGGTCGATCGCCTCGAGTGTAAGAATATGACAAAACAAGAAGCGCGACAAGACTTGCCTAGAATTAACTAAGTATCGAAACGCAGGGCGTTACAATAATAAATGTTAGTAATTATGTTTCCGTCGTTTCATTTTACTGTTTGCAGTTATTGTGTTTTTGTTTCAGTTTCATCTGTTTATAGCTGTAACATGTCCCATCTTTACGGCTGTAATTGTGTTATTTTGTTTTCCAATGGCGTTTGGATAAAGATGGCACTTTTTGTTTTATTCACTTTGCACATTGTTTTAGCCTTTTTTTTAGATTTATTATAATACTACTTGTCCAAAGTAATTTTATTATTGTTTGGTAGTTTTTGGGCGTTTTATGGCATGATGGTGTTTCACAAGCATTTGCCCGTTTGGCCTTTTTTATATTTTTCATTATAGAATTAATGTATTGTTGTTCTTAGCTGAAAATTACATAACAAACAACAAAAAAAGAAAAATAAAAAAAACAAATAGAAGCAATTTATGATCTAAATCTTGAGTGTCATCAGTCTCTTTCTTCTTTTGAAACTACAAGAACTGTCACAAATAAATGGCGTTGAAGTGGGTTTGTGGATGTTGGAGACATAGATTAACTCCGTGTGGGTGGATGCTATTTTCCCGTCATCTTCATTATCATTATCGAGGCCAAAGTCGCATTTACACTGGGATTGGTCTCTTCTCATCATCCAAACCTTCTTCAAGAACAAATAAGACAAAATGACATGTGGGTGTCATCAGTCCCTCTTTCTTGAAATTTGTTCATCTCATGCAGCAAAATCTTACTCCCCTCACCTAACAAACCATTCAGCGAAACTTCATGCAGAACATTACTAAGTATCAACATCGTTGATTTCTCTCAACTTTTGGCGTTTTACAGTGAGTGGTATTTAGGAACCATTGTGTTTTTGTGTATTTTTTTGGTGTGATAAACTGAAGGTGGTGAGACGTTTCTATTTATAGGATTTTTTTTTGCGCGTAGTTTAGGCGGGATATTATTTTATAACAATAAATACAATTAACATTTATCTGGATGTAAGGCTTGGCCTTTATATATTATGACGTTCTTGTAGCCTAAGACCTTAAATAAAAACACGGAAAAAAACTACGCAGTGATAAAATTGCCATTTTGTATTTACTTGGCGTTTTATATTTCAATGGCATTTTATGTAAAAAAGGATGTTTTACCTTTTTTACCCTTAATAAAGTGCGTCCACGTAATAAAATTACGAAAACGCCACCGCGCCAATCTAGTCCATAGATTGTTTTGATCGGACGATCCATAACCGTTCTCACACTTTTCACTGTTTTCTCTAAACCCTGACCCTATATATATATATATATATATACACACACACACACTTCAAATTTGGATATACTATATATATATATAGGACAAAGATCCATTAAGAACCACCCTTTATTGCGAGAACCGCGAGAACCAGTGTGAACACAAACAGTAATTCCGAAAAAAATCTAAAAAACACCCAAAAAAAAATTTTATTTTTATTTTTTTTTACTATTTTTTTTTGGAAAAATCGCTATATTTTGTTAATAAAAAAATTTTCAAAAAAAAAAATTCGAGTAACAGTTATCCATGCACATGTGCATATGTATCATTTCTTTGTCAAATTCCGTAATTCATTACAAATAATAGTCAATTGCACTTTCATTTACACTACCATGTGTAATACACTACTTTTTACGTTAACTATATTAGAAATGCACATGTGCATCTATATGTATCAACATGAAATAAAGTGTTTTGGTACACTACTTTCTCTTTCATCTATCATTCCATCCATAATACACAAGCATGCACATGTGCATTTTTGTCATTTATTTGACAAATTCCGTAATTCATTACACACATTAGACAATTGCACTTTCATTTACACTACCATATGTAATACACTACTTTTTACATTACCAATATTAGAAATGCACATGTGCATTTATATGTATCAACATGAAATAAGGTGTTTTGATACACTACTTTGAATACACTTTCTCTTTCATCTATCATACCATCCATAATACACTACCATTACCTCATACCATCCATAATACAATACTATTAACAATATTTTCATTTTATTACATGTATGTAAACACCATTTATACCATCCAATCAACATATTACATCATAAATTGACAACTATAACCAAACCATCAACCACGAGATATAACTAACAAAAAAACATGTATATGTGCCTACTTCTCCATTCAAAATCACAAAATTTTAGTGCCAAAACACATTATATCATGGTTAAACCTAATGGTGCACATGTGCATTTTGAATATTGGTAATGTAAAAAGTAGTGTATTACTAATGGTATTGTAAATTAAAGTGCAATTGTCTATTCCTGATAATGTATTACAGAATTTGTCGAAGTAATGACACTAATGCACATGTGCATGGATAACTATTACTCGAAAAAAAAAAGTTTTTTTTATGGTAATGAAATATAGCGATTTTTTTTAAAAAATATTAAAAAAATAAATTTTTTTAGTGTTTTTTTTTTATTTTATTTTGTGTTCACATTGGTTCTCGCGGTTCTCGCAATAAGGGTGGTTCTCACATGAACCTTACCCTATATATATATATATCGCATCCATACATAGACATCTCGCTGGAAAATATTTCACGAAAAGCGCATTGTTATTCTTAAAAATAATATTGTATTAACGTGAAATCGATTACAATAATACTAAAAAGGAATAACGAAGAGACGAAAAAAGAGTATTGTTTTATTTTTTGCATTAACAATACATATCTATTGGACCATTTCTATAAATTATATGTTTTTATACATTGTAGTTAAAATACAAACGCTTGTTGTAGTTCTTATCTTAGAACCACCGGGTCGGAACCGACCTGACCCAAAATTCATGTAAATCATCGGGAACCGGCCCATATATTCAAAAAGGTTTGGGTCCGAGGTTCTCGCGGATTGGGTCCAAGGTTCTCGCGGGTCAGAATCATGAAACACTCACCACTAAAAATTACCCTGTTAAGAACTAATATAACGAGCTCGAGCCTGAGCTTCATACATCGAACTCGAGCCGGATCGCGAGCCTAAACGAGCTTTTGTTTATATATTTTTATTTAATTTTTTATATATTTATAAAATAACTATTATTATTATATAAAATTATAACAAAATTATTAGATAATATATAGATTAATATATATAAAATTATAATTATAATTACTTATGTCACGTGCGCGCACTACACGTTAATATCATCATCGTTACACGTGTAACGATCTCACAAACTCGACTTTGTCATCGTAACACGCTACCATATCTTATTTTAAAAAAAAACTAGAATTAAGACCCCTGTGTTGCGGTGGGGGCGTAAAACCGTGTCAAATAGCACTAATGTCACACCGCCGCCAGTGACCACTAACACTGCGTCGATCTAGGACACGTGCATTGCGACGAATCTGTCAAACGTGAAAAATAGACGTAAAAATGTTGAATCACACATGCACATTACATTGTTTTAACTCGCAAAATTTTGAACTAAACATAAAATGAAACGTAAAATCGTTGAATCATAAACGCATGTTGCGTCGGTTAACTTGCAAAATTTAAAACGAAACATAAAACGAATATTTGCAAAAGATGAAAAATATAGCAGACCAAAAAAAGTTGTGAGGTTAAATTTCAAATAATGAAAAGTTTTGGGTTAAAGTTAAAAAAATTTGTGTAGTTAAAACTGCATATGATGAAAAACTTTTGAGTTAAACATAAAAATCAATTTCTTTTAAAAAAAACCCGCCCAAAACATTATGTATGATAATGCATAAAATATTGCTAATTAATGGTATCTAAATAAGTTTTTCACGGCCTTCAAAGTGTTTTTCATGTTGTTTTGAATTCATCCGGATATTTATGTGTAAAATTAGAAGTGACGAATTAAACTTCTAGTTAAAGACAAAAAGCAAACAACCACTATCTTGTTTGATTTTAGAGGTAGTTTGGGATTATATTATTAGTTTATTGACTTTTTGAAAAGTTAAAAAGTGTTTAGGTGAAACTATTTTAGGATGGGAAAAATCAATAAGTCACTCCATTATAACTTATTAACTTTTCCAAAAAGTTATAAATTATTTTAAAAAGCTAAGCCTAACATCGCCTTAAATAATCAAATCATGCATCTGCTCAGTGTTCTCTTCCTCACATGATGATTTGCTCTTTTAAAAAATTAGATATTAGTTGGTATTTTCCATTACATCATTACCATAACAACTGTTACAAAATAGGTAATGGTTAACTCTTCTTAATACCATTTCAGTCAGTATTTTTCTTTTTTTCTCCTCAATTGACATTATACTATAAACGTCTCTCCCTCTTTATGTCACCCTTATAACGCCCATGGGAGGCGGTGTTGGGGGTATTATCAAGGCCTTCACGTCCATATAATGCCCATTACGCATGGTCTTATATACATTGTATATTGTAATTAAGGTGGAAGGGGTACTCATCTAGTAATTCATTTAATCTTTTGAATCTAATCAATAGCAAGATGCGAACTGATGTGTCTAAAAGAACACATAGATTTCACTGTTTAAAACCCTCACATTTATAGTTGTTTGTTGCAAATTTACTTAGAATTTGTTAATTGTTTATACTTTGGTGTTTTGTAGATCCTAAAGTTGAGGGATTCTCGAGGTTAAAAATGAGATTAGTTGAGAAGATTAAAAAAAGCTAGATAAAAGCCCAGTACGGCTCATACCCAGAAACTAGAGTATGACCCACCCCAGAAGAAGACAAAAGAAGGAACACTCCCATAGAAGTCATAACCCTAGTGGACCCTGTGTATACGTGTGAGTACGGGTCGTACCCTTTTTTCGGAACCTTAAAAACGCCTATAAAAGGAATATGACAGCTAAGAAACCCTCGAGAATGAAATTGGGCAACTGTAGAAGCGAAAAAGGTGTTGTTTGGATTCGAGTAACAAGACTGGAGATTGAAAGAGCTTGGAAATTGTGACATTTGTGCCTCTACGACCATCATACAAGTACGAATCCAATGAAATCTTGTGTTTCAATCTTTGAATTTGTACAAATACATGTGACCTTTGCATATATCAATTCTCGTTCGATTTCGAGCTCTAAATCGCTTTCTGGAAAGTTATACGCGAACTAATGCGTAAACGTAATTAGCTTAATGTGACAAACATTCCGGAATAGTGAAATAGTCTAAACATACCTTAAATAACCTTTACATAACTTAGAAATAAGTTTTGGAGGGTTTGGTGTGTTGAAATCAAGTTTATTCGATAGCAGAGACTATTTGCGTCAAACTGTGAAACTATGCCGATTTGTATAGTAACAAACATTCCGAAACTTGATAATAAGCTAAACATACCTTAAATATCCTTTACATATCTTAGAAATAGGCTTTGAGGGGTTTGGTATGTGAAAATAAACTTATTTGATCAACAGGGACTAAAAGCGTCAAAAAATGCATAAGTTTGCATTTACGCGCATATCTTACGTTCTGAACATATCCGGACATCCAAAAATTTTTGGAATCATTAAAATATTTTATTTTAGTGATTGGAATGCTAAAATTTCATTCGTCGTGTAATTTGGATCGTTTTTCGCGTCCGTTCGAGTTTCGTCGTAATTAACCGAATAGCGCGACCGTACGACCAAAAGAACCGACATCCGAGATAATTTCAAGCATGTTTCAAGTCCCCTATGCTTTAACATCCTTGTAGAACCTTGAAAATGGGTCAACGGGGTTTAAACGCGTCGAAAATGGCTTAAACATGATGCATGGACCATTTCTGCCAATTTGTGAAACTTTCCGGTTCAGATAAGGGGGTGGCGTCGCGCCACAGCAAAGGGGTGGTGTTGTGACGACGCGACAGGTGCATGTTGACAGAAACTTAAAGTTTCAGCAATCAGTTTGATCTTGAGGGTCTTTTATGCAACTTTCTCAATACTATGAACTAGTTTTGGAGCTCCCATTGTATATAAAACCATGTTCCACAAGTGTATGGTTAGGATTAAACCTTGATTCTTGCAAAAACACTTGTCATGATCTTGTTAATCCAAGCTTACTATAAATAGAAGTGGTTTCTTCACTTCATTCCTCACAATTTGAATCAAATCTTCATTGCTTGGACCTTTTATAAGCTTCTTTCATGCTTGTTCATGTATTTCAAGCATGAAAGTCAAACTTTGACTTTATGCTTTGACCAGTTTTTGGTCAACACAAAGTTCTTTAGAACTTTGCAACGTGAGCGTAATCACGATGGTTATAGTCCCTTGTGACTATACCTACTGATTACCACGTTGATTAGTCGAAGTGACGAATCAAAGTTTCGGTCAAAATACGTGTTTATGCGTATTTTGCAACGAAGCTATTTTCGGGTATCGAAACACTTTGTTTTGATATCAAACCTGTTTTCTAACTTAGTTAAACATGTTTTAACGTGTTTAACTCGTCACTTTTAGTCTAGTGCTTGTATAGGGTCGTAAGTCAAGCGGTCTTGACAACCGCTTAGACTTTCGAACCCGACCCGTTTGGTCGATCATTAGGATCCGACCAAGCACATTTTGTGACCATAGTTGTATAGGGAATAACCTTCCTAGGTTATACCTTATGGTCACTTCGTTTAGTTAGGTGTATGATAGGTAGTTTATATGCCTTAGGAAAATGACCAAAATGCCCTTTTTGCGCCTAATTTCATTTTAAGCATATGTAACTTAAATTTGGACATCTAAACTGATTAGGCATTAATATTAGACATGTTAAGGCATATAATACTTGTCATAGGATTAGTTAGGCGGTCCGAACGCATTTTGCGCAAACGACGCGTTAAAGTAGCGTAGACTACCTTAACGAGTCGTAACGGGTCATAAGCACTTAGGTTAGGTTCCGATTTAGAATGTAGACTTTGTTAAACCATATCACATGAGTTCCAATACTCATTTGGGTTACGAAACCTCATTTTATCCGATCCTCTGATTTAGGTCCGGTTTATTAACGTAGTTACCTATATTAAGGTGCCGATTGATTCCGTGATCCTTCTAGCGTTATTTGATTGTTATCTCAAGACTACTAAGCATTATCAAGTGAGTACATAGTCCCCTCTTTTACCGTTTTCAAATATTTTGGGGTGATACACATGTGCCTACTTGTTACTTTCGTGCTTTCATGTCATATACTTGCTATATTCATTAGTACGCATATAGTACATGATTTCATTTATGCTTTGCTATGTATGTTCATTTAGCATACGTAGTACATTGTTTTCACATAACATGCTTACATTTGGTATGACATTTAATTATACATCGACATTTTACCTAGGGGATTGAGTAAATTCTTTTATTCACCATACATAACATTTTACCTATGGGGTTGAGTAAATTCTTTTATTCACCATACAAGACATTGGTTGTTATCAGACATTGGTTTGGCAAGACACATTTGGTGGTTTATTTGGTAAGTGATTTAAATAACGAGGTGTATGTAATATAATAAAAGTATGGTGGATACGCCGCTGATACTTCCTATATATAAGTGCTTTTATGATATTACATATTGCAGCGTTATCTAAACCACTTTGACAGAAACAAAGACATGATACATTGTTTTACAAATGACATATTTATACAAGACATTGTTTACAAACGACATATCTTATCCAAACTCATTTTTACTTGGTTATTTATTTAACCATGCATTATTCTTTTATAACATCTGATTTTCATATAGAATTTCATAAGGTTTTATAAAAGAAAACGTTTTACAAGATTCATGACTACTTTTTGTTTAAACACTTCTTTTTACTTACAAGTCATGAATCCTACAACAACAAAACCTATGTATCTCACAGACATTTTTATGCTGATGTACCTATTTTCACATGTGTTTCAGGAGCTATTGCATTATGATGTTCGTGACACACTTAGGCGAATCTGGGCTTTAGTGACTTAAAACTGTGAAAGACAGTTTAATTTATGTTATGATCTGTAAATTTCTAGACAATGTAAACATTTTAATTAATGAAACCAAACTTTGAATTTCATGTGTTATGAAACAATGATTCTGTTACAACACTCCCCGACGTTTCCGCCGCGATTTGTTGTTTTACGCGGTCGGGGTGTGACAGAAATCGAAGATCTAGCATACAGGAGATCGTGCTTGCGATTTTTTTACTGAGTTTGATACTTCTTATTTATGTTTTCTTTTATCTTTATCATGTATTCAATGAATTCTAGTTGTCGCGAATCACCTTATTGCCGGTTAGGTAAGATGAACTTTAGTTTTTGTTAAGTTTGGATGATTATGTTTATGAAATTGTGATTTTATACAAGTGTTTACTCCTGAACTTGTGATGTGTGTGTCTATATGTTAAGGATTGATTCTTGGATGAGTTTGTGTGGATAATTTAGGTTTTTCTATGAGGTTATGCATCTTTGATCTGATTATTCTATCTGTGAGTCATATATCGTTTGTTAACTTAGGGCTTGATACCTAGTTGGTAATACATAAATTGATTCAAGGGTTGGTAAAACATATGGGTTACCTATGGGAATGATCTAAATAAATGGATCTGGAAATTATATATATATATGGAACCCATTAAGTATAACCAACTTTGAAATCAATATTGACCATTAGATCTTGTTGAGATTAAATCTCATCCCTTTAAACTCACAAAATTAACTGCTAAGAGGGCAGTTCAGGGCAGTTTTTTGCAGTTTCCATGGCTGACGGTTATCTCCACCTTTTCCTGCCCATCATCTCCATTCCTACAAATATGGGTAGTGCTCTCAGTTCAGTTGAGAAGTAATGTTATATAATGTATGCGAGCAAACAAAAAATCCTATTTTCAGCATTCTTGAAGAACCATTCGAGCAGTCAATAGATTCTCCATCAAGGCTCCTCCACTCCCCTGGTTGTTCAGTCCCCAATTGTGATCCTTGGTAAACTCTTCACCTCCTTAATCGTTCCTTCTTCCAATTGTGAAGGTAGAGAATCATCCATTTCAATTAGAAAAACTAGGGTTCATGCGTGTTTGTACAATGATCACTATTGCATCCGGACGCTATTGGCGCTTCTGATCCTCCTTCATCTCAATTCGGCAAGGTACTTTACGCTAATTTGTTTTCAGTTTTTTGTTTCTTTAAGTTTGTTATTGTTTGGTCTGTAAGGTATTCTCTCTATGATTTGAATAAGTTTCGTTGTTTAGGGTATTCTCTCTATGATTTGTTCGTGAATGACAAGTCAAGTTTCACTCTGAGTTTGGTTTCGATCATGCTTTCTTAGATTTGTTTTGGTTAATTTCTTATGTTTTTTTCATCGTCTATGATTTTTTTTAGTAATTGAGGATGAATGAATTGACCTGGTGCAATAAATTTGCTTCATAGTTAGATTTTTATGATTATAACCGATTGAGGTTATGAAATTGAATAAATGCAATAGTAGCCTGCTGTTGATTTAGGTTAACATTTATTTATTATTGTTGGTTGTATCGTCTGTTTGGATTTTGATCTCCTGTAATAATGTTGACTGCTGTTTTTGCAGATTGACTTGGCTTCACACATTATTAGGGTTGTGATGACTTTGAAGGTACTCTTCTCTAACAAGACCTTATTTCCTAAATAATTTATATGTACTGTGTTTGTTTTAAGATAAAGAATGCTGTTTGTTTTCGGTCGTGTTTCGGTGTGGACGGGATGGTTGAATAGGTGTCAGATTCAATAAGAAACTTCACTTGAGCTTAAAAATGTGTAGATATCAGTTACTTATTATACATGGTTTGCTGACATAACGTGTGGAAGCTGTAGAAGCTATATCGTAGAAAATTATTTGATCCTGGAATCTTACAGGTACAAAATGATGGGGCATCCCCTGCTTCAGATGTTCTTCTTGCGTTTCCACCGGCACAAGCAAAGCATCTAGCACTGATCCACGCTGCAGAAGTTGCTGGGAATATTTACTTTTATGAAATTGGTGTTTTCAGGGTGAACTGAGAGTTTACAGGTCGAAGGTGAGCACTATTCTGGGATCCACCGCTCCTCCTTTGTCTATAAAAGTGATGCAAGTTTTCAGCTCTGATTCAAAAGTTGATTCAGTTCTTAAACAGGTCCTTTTAAGAACCAATGATAGCTACTCATGAAATATATCTTTAAATTTGAGTTTCTAGCTTTAATTATTGTGATTGTTTTGTTTTATTTTTTTACTTCAGGAACTTCATTTTGACCAAAAGAAGCAGTCCATGCCTTAGATACTTTACTAGACCGGTGTTAAGTGGTAATCACTCCGTGTAGTTATTGTGTTGAAATTACCTCTAGATTAAAGTTTTTTTCTCTTCTAGGACCGGTGGTTTAGGTGTGTGTGGAGAATTGCATTACCCGTCTTACCTTGCAAGACATGGTTTAATACTTATTTCTTTGATATTTAATTATTTTGGCAGCCCATTAAAAACCACTCATTATTATTTTGCTTGTCTACTTTGTAATTTAAGTAGTTAAATGCTAGATATTGTGAAATGGAGTATTTAATAACGGATAAACAAGGCGTGAGTGGTAAAGGATCTGATATGGAGGCTCTTGAAGATGACTTTACTCATTGGTGATGAGTAGGCTCCCTTACGTAGTGATCAGCCAACCATAATCTTCGGAACTGATGTCACCCATCCTTCACTAGGAGAGGATTCAGGCCCTTTTATTGCTGTTGTAAGTTACTATGCCTTCGCTATCATGTTCTTACTTTACTTTTAGGTGCGCCAAGTTTGACTCATTTGACTTAAATTATTAATTGTTTATATTTTTAATCTATATATGATGAATGGCACACAACATACTGATTTAGAAGAGCTTTGGCTGTTGAGCGCGTCAGAGGAAACTTGTGGTTAAGTGGTTATTCTGCTTGTGGACAAGACGGCGGTGTTCAACTTCCATGTTCATATGTTGAAAGTTTTTCTTTTTTTCCATTTTCATTGAAATGTTCCATTTTCAGTACAGGTTGAGTCAGGCTGGGTGGCTGACCCACACTCATTTCTTCTCCAATAAATAAATAATCATGCTTATAAAAAAATTATTCGAAATCTTTGAATAAAACAATGTAGGAGATTACCACTTGGTTACATCTTCTAAAATTAATCTTTTATTTTATAACTACTACTGTTTCAACTCTCAAACACATCCATTATGAAGAATTAGTGTTGGCATATTCGACTGTCCGCTTTCTAAATAATGGGTCAATTTGGGTTATTCATAAATCATAATTTGAAACAAGTCAGAAAGGATGGGTTAAACGGGCTAAATGTGTTGAAAACTTCAAACCGTCTTCCCCTAGCCACTGAAGACAAGGTATATCTGAACTTGTAGTGATGGCTGCAGATGGCTAACCTTTTGAAGTTCTTCTCCATCTTCTCTTACCTACTGAAGCTAAGGTATACTCTTACCTGGCCACCTGGGTGGGTCAGGCTGGTTGGGTAACGGGTTAAAATAGTTTCAGGTCCAAAGCGAGTCGGGTTGTGTCGGAAGAGCAAATTACCAAGAAAGTTAAATTAGTTTACGAAATTATATATTCGTATGTTCCCATTAAAGTTAACTCTTTTTTTGGGTTTATCTTGACCATTCCAAGTGCTAAGCTTTTAAGCCTGACTTTTTAAAATCAAATTTTTTTATTAGAAGTAGCAGTTTTTATGGAGGTTATTGCAATCATGCAGTCAGCGACGGTTTATATTCTCCCCTACCCACGTTCGCCTTTTCCTCGTCTTGGCATTTTCAAATTTTCATCTTTGATGTTATTCGATCCTTTCTTCTCTTTCCCATAGTATCAGGTCTCTGTTATAGTATGTTTCAATTTTGGTTGAATCAAAGGGTTTTTTTCATCAATTAATACTTTTTGCTTGCGTATTTATCACAGTTATGGGATTATCCCTAAATTAAAGAGTTTTTATTGATCAGTTTTGTGTTGATTTGCATATCTATGGTTTTAATTTTGAGTTATGTGATATCAGTTGCCATTAATCATGTCTCTGAGGCATAGGGCATGGACTGATGTCCACCAGAACTGTTACAATATGGTCGCCCTTCATATGCATTGACAATTACTGAAAATTTGAAAGGGTTGGAAGGATCGGAATACAAGTCGATTTTAGGGCAGTGTTGTGAGATGCCGGTAGGATATGTGCAGTTACCACTAGGAATTGATGGACCGTTGTTGAACGGTTGTGAGTATATGGTGCCTATGACGACTACCGATAAGTGTTTGGTTGCGAGTGCAAATAGAGGTTGTAAGGCTGTTGAAGGATGGGATGACTAGAGCCCTGGTTGTTAGGTTTGCTACGGCAGAACGAGCCTTGCAGCTTAAGTTTTTTCTGGAAGGCACGGTTAATTTTGATAGGTTGAGCGCCATTTTCAATAAGGAAGTCTGCTCTCTTAGTTAATTTTGACACGTATTCATGATCTGAGCGAGGAATAATGCTTTATAGGTTAAGAAACAAACTTAACTTTGAAGTCACATTCAACTGCTTAAGATAAACCACTTGGGGTGTCCCAGTGGCCAGCCTCACCCACCTCTTCCCAGAGGACCCGGGTTCGAATCCTGGTAGGCACAGTTTCCTCCAGGCTTTCGCTTCCGGTTGGGTAGTAACCGCCAGGCAGCTATGGGGCTAAGCTAGCTTGTGGAGTGAGATCACTCCAGCGGTTGGGAGGGCCGTGCAATAACCCCCCCCCCCCCCCCCCCCCCAACTGCTTAAGATAGCTAAATGGTTGTTAAATTCTCATTTACGTATCAGTTTGAAATGTGTTGTCCTTTGTTGAGATGACATGAGTATTGAGATGAAGTGTCCACACATGGAACTGACTTAAAGATTGAAAAATGCAGGTAAGAAGTTTAAATAGATGGCTTAGAAGTTATATGGGTCAAAGTGAGTGTTTTACTTGAAAATTTGAAGGACGGATGACCCGGCATGCCCAACATTCCAAGGGAAACCCATCGCTTTAGTATAGGTTAGCTTTGTTTTTCGCGTTGTTCATATAATTTTGTGTGATTTGACTTTATTTTATTTCTTTGTGTTCATAGGTTCATTCATGTTGTTACAATATAATACATCAACGTAACCCGTCCAACGGACGGGTATTAAACTAGTTAGTTAAGGTTTACTTTAAACTGAGTTGTTTATAATTTAGGTATTCGGAATTATGTGGTCAATATGGTAAGGTATTGGTCTTTTAGCACTTCACACCTTATTTTGGTTCCTGTCAAACTGAGGTTTTTTTTTTTTTTTTTATAAATATATAATCCAACAAGCTTTTCAAATGACTAGAAGGATTACCGATCCTAATTTGTTATCTTTTATATATTTGATTTTGAAAACATCTTTTCACAGGGTTAGTATCTATAGAAAACCCACTTTAATTTAGAAAACCCGGGAAACTCTAACCTCCCGATGTTTTTAAAAAAAAAAAAAAATATACACATGTTATATACATGTTTTTAAGGTATTTGGGCCAAAAAAATCAAAAAAGCGCCGAGTAGATATTTTTAAAAAAAATAAACAAGTTTTGGTGTAACACGTGTTACATTCATCTGACATATTTGTAACACGTGTTACACCAAAACTTGTTTATTTTTTTTTAAAATATCTACTCGGCGCTTTTTTGATTTTTTTGGCCCAAATACCTTAAAAACATGTATATAACATGTGTATATTTTTTTTTTTTAAAAAAAACATCGGGAGGTTAGAGTTTCCCGGGTTTTCTAAATTAAAGTGGGTTTTCTATTTATCTTTAGCCTCTTTTCACATGTTTATGTCTTTATTAGTTTTCTTTCATAAAAATTCACTATTACGTCGGTTAGATATTTAACAAAAGGGAATATATACACGTATAGTGGAGAATAAACCTAACTAACCAACTGAGTTTCCTAATCTACTGGAAGACTATTTCTAAGAAATATTCTAGAGACAAATACAAAATACATAATACTATAATATAATACACTAATACTCTTAACCACTAGGTCAAAGCTTAAGTGGCAACAGTTTTTAGCGATTAGGGGCTCAACTTGTGTTTGTCGGACAACCACATAGACTCAAAACGGCATAGTTTCGCAGTTTGACGCAAATAGTCCCTGCGATCGAATAAACTTGATTTCGACATACCAAACCCTCAAAAACTTATTTCTAAGTTATGTAAAGGTTATTTAAGGTATGTTAAGCCTATGTCACTATTCCGGAGTGCTTGTCGCGTTAAACTGAGTATGTTTACGCATCAGTTCGTGTATAACTTTCCAGAAAGCGATTTAATGCTTGGAATTGAACTGTGATTGATATGTGCAAAAGTCACATGAAATTGTACAAATTCCTAGAATGTAACACAAGATTTCATTGGATTTGCATTTGTATGATGGTCGTAGAGACACAGGTGTCACACGGCTTGCTGTTGCTCCTGATTTAGCTGGGGACATTGGGGACGGAGATGAGTGGTGTCTCCACACTTGTAGCATGCTCGCACATTGTTTGCTGGTTTGGGGTTCTGCTGAGCTGGCGGTGCTTGCTGAACCTGATTGGCTTGACGGCAGTAAGGGGTTATGTGACCATAGCGATTGCAGGTGGTACACAGACGACAAGCTGAGTTGGCAGGGTGATGATAGTTGCAAGTGGCACACTTGGGATGAACCCCAGTGTACGACTTCTTGGTGTTTTCTGGAGCCGGAGGGTTTAGAGTAGTAGCAGGCACAATGGCATTGCAAGCAGGGTTTGAATTTGCAGCAGGGATAATTGCATTGCAGCCAGAATTTTGTGACTTTCGTTTCTTGTTCTTGCTGCCACTCGGTTGCTGGGTAATCTAGTTAGTGGGTTTTGAGGGAGCAGGTGTTCCAAATTGTTTATCACGAACGCGGTTGTTGTTCAAACTTGCCGCAAGACGGTACACTTCTTCAATAGAATTGAGTTGAGTTGCTTCAATGGCGTCACGCATAGCATGAGGTAACCCATGAATGTGGCACGGTGATGCTGAGTTGCTTAAAACGGGTAGTATAAGCCAGGTTGTCATCACCAACTTGTTTCAGATGCTAGAATTCGTCCTCAAGTTTATGTTGCTCATGAGGAGGGCAGAATTTAAGCATCATCAATTCCCTAACCTCGGCCCATGGTAAAGCATAAGCTTCATCATTGGAGCGGATGTTTCTCTCGTTGGTCCACCATTCCAGGGCTCTGCCTTAAAACACGCCAGTTGCACTCCTAGTATTTAGATGCTCAGGGCACTCACTGTTGATGAAAGTAACTTCTATGCTGTCGAACCATTCCAACATTGCAGTTACCCCATCACTACCCGTGAAAGGCTTAGGGTTGCAAGAGACAAAGTGTTTGTAGTTGAAGCTCACAGTCTAGGTTGGACTGCTTTAGAGTCAACCGAGGAGGGAGGAGTGTTTGATCCCTGGATCTCAGTGACAATCTTGAGAACAATGCGTGCAATCTGGTCGGCCATAAAAGATATCATCTTCTTCTGGGTGTTGGCCTTTGACCTCTTGTGTGGGTTGGAAAGACGACTTGATGACATCTAAATAGTCACAGTAAGGATCGGGTGAGACTCGATCATAATGTTTCATTCAATAATATAGTCTCACGAACAGGTAGCATAGCATAAAGTTTCACATGATTGCATAAAAGACTCAAGTTATTTCACACAACACAAAACGTTCAACATGTTTCACATTGTTTAATCAAGTTTTTTCACACAGCATAAAACGTTCAACATGTTTCTCATAGTTTAATCAAGACTTCCATGTAGTATGATACGATTGAATAAGGCATCATAAATTTAGTTCACTCCCGAGGGATTATTATTACTGTTCTAGATTGCGAAGAGAGTGCGATTTGTGTAAAAGTTTCGAAACGAACAAAGTATCAAGTATAAAACCACATGTAAATCGAGACAACATAAAAGATAGGCTCATAAAACATAGGATTGTTTCGGGTAGAGAAACGTCGACTAACCAAAGTAAACCGAGCCCCTTTTCGAATTAAGGTAACATGTTTTGACGATCAGACATGATCTTTGGAGAGAAAGGGATGGTCGGAAAAAGTGCTAAGAGTAGCGGTGGGCGCCAATGATGAAACAATGGTTAACCAGGTGGGTTAACTCACTGGTCTCGTCAAGAGGGTTAATCCCTTCTTTCCGAGGATCGCCGGCTGGATCGTCTGGTGGTGGGTTTCCTGCACAAGGAAACAAGCCGTGACTCGCAACAAGGAGGATGGGGTGGGGGGTGCTCCTTGTTACCACTCTCCGGCGTGAGAATAAGTAGTTTGCTTGGGAAGCAAAGTGTGATAGTAGTAGTAGTAGTGAGAGAGTTTAGAAGTGATACCTCAAACCTGGTTTGGGGTGAGTATTTATAGCTGAGGAGTGAAGGAGGGTAGTTGAATAGCTAGCCTGACATCGCACAGCTATTTGTAGGTGTGTCAGACCTGTCGGTTACGGTGGTGATGCCACGTCCTGCTGTGGTGTCAGACTGTTGTATACACGTGGGCCGATAGGCGACTGTTCCCAGTGCCACTTGCACTGTGGTGTCAGACCTACTTGCCTCGTAGGCAGGATGCGGTGCCAGGCCGCATCGCTGCTTGCGGTCATTGATGTTGTTCCCGCGTTGGTTGTTCCATCCATGATTTTATGCGGGATGCGGTGTCATGCCGCATCGCCGCTTAGTGACTGTTACTGTTGTCCAGATCCCTTGTCGTGACGAAAATGTTCATAGGATGCGGTGCGGTGCGGGGCCGCATCGCTATGCGTAACATTGGTTTCCGTCCTTAAGGTAAGTCTTCTCATCATTGGACAGATTGGACCGCTGTGTTCGCGTGTGACCACGCGGACACATGTGAGTTTATTGCTGGTGGAGGTTTTTGATAAGGGTAATGGTCATTCGCGGTCATGCTGACGCGAGATCTGGGACCATACCCCTTCAAGTCCCCCCAGTCTAGTGTTCCTTCCTTATGCAAGTTGCATGTGGGAGGGACACTGGACTATGTTGTCTAGCAGGTTAAATATGGGCCATGCGGATGGTTCCTTCTTTCAGTAAGTAGTAGGCCTTTCGAGTGGATTGTTCCTTCCTTTGAGAAGGATATCCGGTGAGCAAGTTCCGTCTAATGCGGAATTCTCAGCCAAGGACTTGACTCTTAGTCTACCTTTTCTTGATGTCATCAGCCACCTGTTGGTGTTTCGAACCAACCTTTGAGATGGTGACTGAAGGTGTTAGCAGGGTTCGAACCAACCTCTGAGATTGTGACGGGAGATGTACGTCTTCGTCACTCTAGTTGTAACCTCTGCGTCAGCTAGTGCAAAGTTGTAAGTACTTTGCTCAAGCTCTATGTTCAGCAACTGGACATGCAATGATGATCCCTGTTTTATGGGGTATTCGTGTTCTCCAGTTAAGCTTTCTAGTAACCGCACGTCCTCTGCGGTTTTATCTCTCAAGTAACCGCACGTCCTCAGAGGCTTAGCTCTCTATAACTGCACGTCCTTTGCGGTTACCTCGTTGCCGCACCTTGTTGGTCATGTTTGTTTGAGGAACGTGGGGTAGTTGCGTCATTGTTGGCCGTGTTTGGTCGAACAATGTGAATCTGAACTATGGGCAGATAAACATGGTCATAGGCAGGGTTGTGCCTACCATTGTTTATTCTATGCGGTCCATCGGTGGGTAACTAGTCATAAGCAGACTTGTTACCACTGTTCTGGAGCTACTTTCCTTCACGCTTTGGTGGAAAGTAGCTTTCCTTTAAGTCGTGTTGCCTGCGGAGATTATGTTAGATATTTGGGAAGTTGGTTGAAACTCTTCCGCATTCGTTTTGTAGCCACTTTCCTTCATGTTTAGTTGAAAAGCAGTTTTCCTTGAAGTAGCTTTGCTCCTCCGCGTGGTGGTTTAGTTGTGGCTCTTCCGTAGCTACCGTTCGCATAGTTGCGGTTTGTAGTAACTACTCACGAGTGGTTTGCGGTTTGCGGCAAAGAACTCGCTTCTAGAAGTCTTGTAGCCTGGACGTAGCTCTTGAAGGTTCAAGAGACAGGGTTGCTGATGTGCGGTTGCTCAGCAAGTCCTTTTCCTTAAGGAGAAGCTGTTTGCGTTCCCTCCGTGGTTGTGAACCGGAAATGAGGGTTTTGAAGCTTACATGGAGTGCGGTTTACCGCATCCTGAGAAGCGGTTTTTGCAGTCCAAAGAACCATGCTGTTTCTGAGTATCTGACGCACTTGTGCGGGTTGGTGTGTGTCCTCTCCGCATATTCCACGTGTGCGCGTGGGTATGTGCGGTTATTGCTTATACCCCCTTATATAATTTAAAGATATATATTTTTGCCTTTTTTGAGGGGTATGTAAAAAACGACATGCGGTATGGGTTATGGTGCGGTAAACCAGAGAAACCGCATGCCGCTTGAGTTTGGATAATGTTTTGTCGCTTTTGTGTCGTCTACGTGGCTGATTGCACGTGTGGGTTGTTGAAAGTTGGTAGGATTCTGACATGTGATGTTCTGAAAGGACGTTTGCACTGACCGAGGTCATAACTGCACTGTAGCAAGTAGTGTAAAGGTCTTTTCTGTCAGGCGCGTGGGCGGCCACGCGCGCGTGATAACTGTTAGCTGAAAAGTCGCTGAACACGTGGCGATACGTTAGTGGCCCTTTTTGAACGTGGTAAGTCGGTTTACTGCATCGCATTAATTGCGATGAGTATATAAGGGGAAACCGTTTGGGTTCTCCTCACTTTGTTCAAATTTCAAAAATTTCTCCGGTGGAAAAGAGTGTTATCTTTGTCTTCTCCGATCAATCTGTCTGTTTTTCTGGCGATTTTCCGAGTTTTTGTGCAACTCAATCCTTCTCTTCTTTGTATTTATGATGGCTGAACCATCTAACCCACATAATGTGGAGGGTGAAAACCCTGCTCATTCTTCTCCGGTGGGCGGTGAAGACGAAGACGATGGTGGTAGTGCCCCTGGTGGTGGCTTGCCACCCTTGAAGTGGTCGAAAGTGTCGTTCGACCAACTGATGACCAGTACACAGATGCCCCACGAGTTTGGGGCTGTTTATCCCCAAGACGGTGACACCGGTGCTTGTGCTCCAGCCGGTCATGTGACCATGTGGGCCGATTCTTTCATCGATGGTAACCTTCGTTTACCATTGACCGTTTTTGTCGCTGAGTTGTTGGAGTATTACAAGGTCCATATCTCTCGGATGAGTCCTTTTGGGTTTATTCGTATTAGACACTTTGAATCAACTTTTCGTGCTCTTGGTTTGCCGGTTACCGTTGATAATTTCCGGGGGTTTTATCAGTTGACGGTGAACACTGGGTTCTTCTCTTTCAGAGAACGGTACGGAAGTACCAAGTTGATGACCCCTCCCAATGGTATTACAAAGTGGAAGAGCAAGTTCTTCTATGTTAAAGCTGCCGCGGTTGTTCTCAACATGACTTTGCGGAATGTTAATGAGCCTATTCCTGCGGAGGATCTTGCCATTCCTAATGCGGAGAATGCGGAGTGGTTCCCAAGGTTGAGGACTATTGAGCATAGGCCTTTGGAGAACAAAGAATTGTGGATGCTGCGGATGTTATTGACTAGGCCTGATAGGCATGCGAAGCCCATTGTGCGGGAGAAAACTGGTGGTAAGTGTTCTTACTCTTGTGCGGTTTCATTATTCTCTTGTTTGTTATTAATTTGAACGTGTAATATCAGAAGTTGTTGTTGAGCTGTGGAAGATATTTGATCCAACCTTTACTGGCAAGGTTGATATTGTCAAGACTGCTGAAGGTGCAGGTTTTAATTTGACCATTCTCCATAACTTCCGCGTTTCTACACGCGAGGCACTGAATGCACCCCTGCCGCAGGGCAAAGGTATAATTCATAGCCTTCTTTTCTTGCCTTATAAGTTTCATGTTGCTGATATTCTACATGCAGGTACTCTTGGGGCCCTTGGTAAGTTTGAGTCAAAGGGTGTTCCGAAAAAGTATGCAGAGAAGAAGCAAGTTGATAAACCCGTGCGGGGTCGCGGCAAGAAGAAAACTGAGGCTCCTGTTGTTCCGCCTTTGGTTCCGCATGCAGCAGGTATCTCTCGTTCTCATTTCCGCAGATATACCGATTACGTGGTAGTATCTGACACCCTTGAGGGCTTGGGTGTTTCAGGTGCTGGTGCGGCCACAGGTGGAACCACTGCGGGTTCCAAGCCTGCTGATGAGAAGAAGAGAAAAGCAGGGAAAGCTGTTGATGCTGGTGAGAAAAAGAAGCTGAAGATTCAGACCAGACGCGGGGCTTTTGTGGGACAAAAGAAGCCTGTGGTTGTTCCTGGTACGTAATGCGTAACTTGAACAAGTATTTTGTGTTTGTACTTGTTGTTAATCGTATTTTTGCTTTGATTGCAGAACCCCAAGATGAAGGGTTCTCCATCTTTGATGCACCTCCTCCTCCCCCGCATGACACTGTTGCGGATGTGGGGGTTCATAAGGTTGTTACGCCTGAGTCCTCTGTGCGGGAGGAGGATACTGGGAAGGGGCCTGCGGCCCAGATCCATTACACGGTGGATTCTCATGACAATGTCATTACCCCAGAGGATGCTGATGATCTGAACTTGAAATTTGCTTATACTGAAAGGCCGAAGTCTCCTGCTGCTGGGAAGGCTTCTGGTTCCGTTTCCGGGGGTGCATGTTTTGTAGAGACTCCTATTCAGCCTGAAGAGTCTGAATTGGAGTATTATTACCGCACCTATACGGAAGATCGGGCCATGGCTAATCACCGCCCCCTGGACCGTACTGTAAGGGGATGATATTACTGCTGACCCCTCCGCGAGTAGGGAGATTTTGGGTGGTTTGGGCACTCCTTTTGAAGTCAACCGGGCCCGTTCTCTGTCAAGTGAGGCCCAGATTAACCAACTCTCCTCCATGATTGTTGGGAGTTCCGTAATGGCCAATGCCATTATGGAAAAGTATAAGGTGTTGGGGCGCAGGGAGGAGGAGAATGTGCGCTTGCGTGCCGAGGCTGAGGAGTTGGTGAAGGCTGCACGTGAGGGTGCAGAGCAGCTTGAAAGGGATAGGGCTGCGTTTGAAAAGCGTAAGCAGACTGAAGAGTGGGCTGCAACTGCTGAGCTTAAACAGGTTCGTACCCTTGCAAAACTGCTTTCCACTGAGCGCCAGAGTTGGAAAGAATCTCTTTCTAATGAGCGCGAGACACTTTCTAATGAGCGCAAGGCTTGGAAAGACTCTTGGGCCAAACAAAATGAAACTCTCTTTCGTGTTCGCCAGGGGCTTGTCAATGCTAAGGCAGCAAATGTTGCGCTGGTTAAAGAGAAAGTAGCAGCTGTTGCGGCTGCCCAAGAGGCCAAAGAGGCGGAAGCTCGCCTTGCAAAGGCTCTTGAAGAGGCCAAGGAGGCGGGGGCCTGCGCTGCAAAGGCTCTTGAAGGGGCAAATGTTGATCGTACCAACTTATCGAAAACTATCTTGGGCCTTCAGGTATAAGTCTTTTTTGCCTTTGACTTTGCGTATGTCTCACAAAGTATGTTGATAAAATTTGTATACTTGTGTTCTTCTTGAAAAAAAGGGTGAAGTGCGGGTCCGGGGGGCCGCTATTGAGGAAGTCTCTGCCCGTGCTGCTGAAGCTGAAGCGCGGGCAAGAGAGGCTGAAGAGGCTAGAGATAGCCTTGCTTCATCACTTGAGCTGCTCAAGGCTGACCGTGAATGGATGCGTATGCACGGGATCGGGCATGTAAGTATCCGTTGCCTTCGTTATTTTTGTTGTAGGTTTGCCTTTAATAACCTTTGTATTCTTGTTTCGCAGATTGTTACGGCCATCCTTGACGCGCCTGAGAATGTATCAGGTGTTAATGAGATTAAGGAGCGTGCCCGGGATGCTGGTTTTAAAGCTGGTTATAATCGTTGCATTGGCCATATGAATGTTATGGCCCAGGGCAGATATACTGATGAGCGATCCGGGTTCCACGGTGTGGATACTGAAGCGCTTCTTGATGCTGCGGTTGAGGCGTATAACGAAACAACCCTTTCCGGTCTTGAGGAGCTTGAAAAATGTATTGAAGCGGAGGACTATGTGGACCGCCTGCGGGTGCTGTACGCTGATGAGGAAGATGAGGAGAAGCCTGCTGTTGAGGGCACTGATGGTGCGGGTTCCAGCGGGACAAAGAAAGACTAGGCTGGCTTGCGTGCCTTTTTTGTGTACTCATGTAAATGTCAAGAACTTTATGTAAATCACTTGTGCACCGCGTGGGTGTAGAAATTTTTTGAATATAAAGTTTCAACCCTTCTGTTCAATTTGTACAAGTGTTTTCATTACTTGCATGTTTGAATTTGTATGAGTTTAATGTTACTGTGAGTAACACTAAGTCTGTAATTGCCTTTTGCATATCTAGGTGATATGCAAGTATGAAGAACTGTGTCCGGCCGGATAAATAGTGTTGCCATTGCTGGCCTATTATAATAGTTGCGTGTGGTTACCACTCTGTGTGGGTATCACGAATGAAGATTTTGCTAATCTGTTTTTGTGGATACCTCAGAGTGGAACACGCATTTATAATAGAAATAAATAAACAATATTGCATTTGATCGTCTATTTATTTATATGCAAATGGCCTGCGGCCTAATAGGTTACATGGTGAATGTAAAAAACATGGCTTACATATAACAGCGTCGAAGCTGTTGTGCATTCCATGTGCGTGCGATAGTTTCGCCTTCTAATGTTTGAAGTTTATACGCGCCTTTGCCCAGGACCTCTTGGATGAGGTAGGGTCCTTCCCACTTGGGGGCAAGTTTCCCTGGGCGTTCCGCGTTAGATGATTCATTGTCACAAAGGACGTAGTCTCCCGGGTTGAAAGTACAAATGCGAACGCGTGCATTGTAGTACTTTTCAAGTTTGGTTTTGTATTTGGCCTCGTTGATGGCAGCGTTTTCGCGCCTTTCTTCCAAGAGGTCCAAGTCAACCCTGCGTTCCTCATTGTTGTCTATCTTGTTGATAGCCAACATTCTAGGTGAGGGGAGGCCTACTTCCGCGGGGATCATCGCTTCAGTGCCATAGACCAGGCTGAAGGGTGTCTCACCGTTGCTCCTGTGGCGGGACCCATATGAGGAGTCGTCCTCATCAAGTGTGCGGACGTCGCAGTAAGAGGAACCGCGATCTTCGTGTCTGCTTCTGGAGGCCGGATGTGTTGGGGCCCTGCCGTTGTACTGTAAAGTACGGCCCGCAGGGGTATGCGGTGCTGGGGTAGGCCCCGCAGGTACTTGCGCTTCAGCACAAGCTCTGTTGTATGTTGCAGCCAGCATAGCTGCTTGTTGGTCGTACCAGGTATGAAGGTTCATGCCTGTAGGTATCACAGGAGCGTACTGTGATAAATCGTGTCCAAACGTAAGGGATGCGCCCCTTGCGTTGATGTGCCAATGTGTTCAGCGTTTGGGGCTAGGGGAATGGTTCCCGCAGGCCCTTGGTTTGCGGGGTTTAGGTTATCCCCGGCATTGTTGTTTTGACGATCAGACATGATCTTTGGAGAGAAAGGGATGGTCGGAAAAAAGTGCTAAGAGTAGCGGTGGGCGCCAATGATGAAACAATGGTTAACCAGGTGGGTTAACTCACTGGTCTCGTCAAGAGGGTTAATCCCTTCTTTCCGAGGATCGCCGGCTGGATCGTCTGGTGGTGGGTTTCCTGCACAAGGAAACAAGCCGTGACTCGCAACAAGGAGGATGGGGTGGGGGGTGCTCCTTGTTACCACTCTCCGGCGTGAGAATCAGTAGTTTGCTTGGGAAGCAAAGTGTGATAGTAGTAGTAGTGAGAGAGTTCAGAAGTGATACCTCAAACCTGGTTTGGGGTGAGTATTTATAGCCGAGGAGTGAAGGAGGGTAGTTGAATAGCTAGCCTGACATCGCACAGCTATTTGCAGGTGTGTCAGACCTGTCGGTTACGGTGGTGATGCCTCGTCCTGCTGTGGTGTCAGACTGTTGTATACACATGGGCCGGTAGGCGACTGTTCCCAGTGCCACTTGCATTGTGGTGTCAGACCCACTTGCCTCGTAGGCAGGATGCGGTGCCAGGCCGCATCGCTGCTTGCGGTCATTGATGTTGTTCCCGCGTTGGTTGTTCCATCCATGATTTTATGCGGGATGCGGTGACATGCCGCATCGCCGCTTAGTGACTGTTACTGTTGTCCAGATCCTTTGTCGTGACGAAAATGTTCATAGGATGCGGTGCGGTGCGGGGCCGCATCGCTATGCGTAACATTGGTTTCCGTCCTTAAGGTAAGTCTTCTCATCATTGGACAGATTGGACCGCTGTGTTCGCGTGTGACCACGCGGACACAGGTGAGTTTATTGCTGGTGGAGGTTTTTGATAAGGGTAATGGTCATTCGCGGTCATGCTGACGCGAGATCTGGGACCATACCCCTTCACAACCATTATTATATGAAACCAAACAAGTTCAATATTTAAATTATGCATCTGCTCAGTGTTCTTTCTCTAAGAATTTGCTCTTTTAAAGTGATGGTCAAAAGTAATTTCATATTTAAATTATGCTTCTGCTCGGTGTTTTTTATCTCTACGAATTTGCTCTTTTAAAGTGATAGTCAAAAGTAAATTAAATAATTAGATATTACCCATTTTAGTAAATATTTTACATTTTTCTCAAAAGAAAAATCAATTTCATTGCAAAAGAAAAACTTTTCATCAACAATTGCAAATTGATAACCATGTGGATAATGAAAAAAACAAGAGTTATATGTGGTTTGTCCAATTATTTTAGTTCAGACCAAATTTCAAATTTGTAGCATTTTCGTTCCTGGCATTCTTAAAACATGACAGTTCCATAAAAAAAACTAAGGTTGAATCGAATAATTAGACAAACCATAGAGACAAAAATGACAGTTAACTCATGTTTTTTTTGGACGGAACTAACATGTTTCAAAAATGTAAGGGACGGAAATGGTACAAACTTGAAATTTGGTTTGAACCGGCATAATTGGACAAACTACAGGGACGAAAATGAGAGTTAACTCAAAAAACAATAAACCAGTAACCAAACCTTAACCTTAAACTACAAGTAAAGTCTTCATTCAACATCTTTCACTTTTATTAAAACAAAAACAAATAAAAAAACTACAAAGAAATCTTGATTGATAGAAATGACACAAGGCCACCATAATCAATCTTTGGAGCTATCTTTTGAATCAGAAGGATGAACACATCTCCAAAAGAAGCCCAAGCTGCTGCCCATTATGTTCATTATCACAGCCGAAACCGCTGGAGGTAATGCAACCATTGCTGAGCTGAAATGTGATGCTGCCAAAACCACACCCAGTGATGAGTTCTGCATTCCAACCTGCAACGAAAGTTGTCTGATAAGCAACTAACGGGACCGAGGGTAATATACACTCTTCGACCCCTATGAGATAGAGATAGTTCCTTGCAAATTTGGCAAACAAGCAGATTGGATAACGGGTTAAAATAAGCAACTAAAGGTACATCTGTTTAGACCATGTGAACATGGTTTGTTGACTTGTTGGACAAAGGCGTTTTGGATCAAACTCGATAATAGGTAAAAACATGTAACCGCCTAACCGGGACCACTTCTTTTTACGACGAATGAAAACGTGCTATGGATTGACTTATTGGAATGTCAAAGTATTACCTCAATGGATATGGCTCGGCGTTGTCGCTCTTTAAATCCAGCTAGAGTTGCAGCTATATACCTGCAGGAACACATTTCAATCATCAAAAACATAATTATTATTAATATTTAAATTGTTACTAAAATGAGTATCAAAATGATGAATTAATAAAAATATTACCCGACAAAGAAACCTGCAAAATGAAGTAACAGCACCGAAAGCACAACCATTCCCATTTCACTTGAGAAAAAGGCTTGAGCGTAAACAAGGGGAGATACGTCTGATGATAAAGATGGGAGAACCAGTGATGACTTCAAAAGACCCACATTTTCGGAGAGTACGCTAAAATCACAAGTGAAAGAAAAACAATAAAACAATGATTGCATACAGAGATAGATACATATATATATGTAAAAAAAACTATAGGTGACAATTTCACCTTTTTATAAGGAAATGGGTCCATTCGTATCAAATTTTATTGATAACGGGTTAAATGTATAAAATTAGCTAAGAATTCAACAGGTCAAAAGTCACTTAATGTGTAAATGTCCTAAATCATTTTATTAAAGAAAATACCTTGGTTTTTAAATAATATAGTTTTGGTAATCATATTAAATACATTATGTGTTTACAAAATATAAAAATGGATCATTTGACCCGCATATAATTTACATGTTTTTACCCGAAACCATTTGTCACCTCTAGTGAAAACATAATACCTGCAAGCCAGTAACGATGCGGTCAAAACGGTTAACAGTGGTGCAAAAGGCAATGCGGCTTTCACTGCCCGGGGAAAGATCCTCTGCAAATAAGAGCCCACCAGAACGGGTGCAACAACCACCTGATGATAAACCATGAAGATAACATTAACAGAATCTACTCAACTGGTTGCAAATAAAGATGTACACTTTGACGTTTTTTAAAGTCAAACATATTGCTTCTCCAAAAAAATTTGATACGCGTTTTTATCACAAAAGTATACCATTTTTTCTTGTTTTATTATAGTTCCCTATTTTTCTTGAACTTCAAAAAAACTAGGGGTGTAAACAAGCCCAAAGGCTCAAGAGCTACTCATGATCGGCTTGGTTAAAAGCTCGATCGAGCCGAGCCTTAATGAGCCCGAGCTCGAGCCTGAAATACAAAGCTCGTTTAGGCTTGCCAGCCTAAACGAGCCCAAACAAAATTTTAGTTTTTTTATAATTAAAAAAATAATAATGATGATAACAATGGCGCGTCGAGCTTTGGCTCGTTTAAGCGATATTGAAGCGAGCTCGAGCCGAGCTTTTAGCTCGTTTGGGGTTGTATTTAAGGTTGGTAAAATTCACATAAGTTCAATTAGTCAACAAACTAAAATGTGAACAATTTCATATTTAGATTTTAGACAAAAGGGTGTATTTAAGATATACAAGTGAATAATAAACTACTGATGTTTGCTGACCATTATATCTATTTTGACTTTATAATCAGTCGGTTTGACCGTACAGAAAACTCTTAACCCTGTTGTAAAATTACCTGCAAGGTGCTGACTGAAAGTTTGATGGCATCAACGTGAACATAAGTTCCCGCCAAGACCATTGTCAAAAGAGGAGTAAGAAGCACTGCGCCAAGAGTGCTACATACCGTCACTACAATAGACAATGGCACATCTCCTTGAGCAATCAAGGTCACCTGTAACACTATAAACAAATGTGCCTAAAAAAAGATAATTGATGAATCATACAGTTTTACCAAACAACCCTTTGTTGCAGTGGCGAAGCTTGACAATGAAGACGGGTCCGAAAACGTATATACCCAAAAATTTCTATACGAAAACTACATGTATAACACTAATGTATAACACTACTGAGTGAAAAGTTCGGGGGGTCGGGCACCCACGGGCCCTCTTAAGTTGCGCCACTGCTTAGTTGAAACTTGGGGTTGAAGAAAGATAGATACTTACCACATTAGAGGCAGTACCTCCAGGACAACAAGAAAGTAATATTAAACCGACTGAAAGAGACTGTGAGAGCCCCAACATTTTGCTTATTGAAAATCCAAGAGCCGGCATAATTGTGTACTGAGCAGCACATCCAAATAATATCTACAAAGAATTATTAACCTCATTTTACATATGAATTTTATACGCCCCTCTTGTGGTATGCGCATATAATGTATATATATGTATGGGCGCTCGGGGGCAAAAGTGAAATGCACTAATTGTAACGTTATTTTACTAATTTCGTGAAAATAATGTTAAACGAGGGGATGGTTAATCATGCATCATGTGGTGGCGTTGATAGCTGAAAGACAAGGGAGTACATGCACTAATTGGCCTTTGTCTTAATTGCCGAGTGTTATGTGCCTTATGTCCAAGGTTTGATGCAAAACTACCATCGAGTGGGGTCTCACCGGAAGCAGCTTCTCTATTCCTACGGGTAGAGGTAAGGTTGTCTACATCTTACCTTCGTCTTCGTCATCGTCATCGTCAGACCCTACCTTAGCTTTGCTATTGATGAGATTTACTGAGTATGATGATGATGATTTTACATATGAATTTTAGTAATTTGTTTTTAAATTTTTAATCAACTACTTTCTACTACACTTCATCTAGAAAGATGCACCAACAACTTTCTACTTCCAATAATTCAATCTAGTTCCCTTAAACACTGAACTCAAACAACACACCCGACCGAAGGCCAAACTTTAAGCATTTCAAGATTCCCTGAAAACTTACAGAAAGAGGCCTTTGCATGAACAAATTGACCAAATCTTTGAACTCCAAAGTGAGCCCCATAGCAAGCATAATAAACCCAAGTGAAAAGCTATAAGAACCGGGAGCTTTTTCGACAAACCATGAAAAAGTTGAAGGCTTTAAGCAAGCAACAACACCCCCCACTGTCACATACACAGGATACAAGCTTGCTAAAGTGGACAACAAAGATTCCCATTTGGTATTTGCAGGTGTTAGTGTCACAGAAGGTGGTTCTTGTTGAATTGATCTGGGTATGGAGATTCTTGATCTTGAAAGCTGTTTTTTAGGGGTTTGAAAGATGAGTACTGTGGGTTTGAGTGTAAAGTTGGATCTGAGAAGAGGGATTTGGGTTCTTGAATGATGGTTTTTGTGGGTTTGGAGAGTGAGATGAGGAGAGTGGCAAAAGGTGAGTGACATGATGTTGTTGGGGTGGATTCTGACTTGGGTTGGTGACGTAGAGGGTGTGGACCGTGTGATGGTTATTATCTACTAGTAGGTGTAAATTACGATTTTGGCCCATATACTTATATAATAAGTGTGAGCAAAATATTGATTCACGGAAGGAACGATGTGTGAATAGTGAAACAAGACAGACTATTATCATTGGTGACCCAACCCAACCCAACTTTTTATTAAAAAAATAATATATCTTTTCTTCCACCTACACAACCCAATCCAACGTTACTAATTTTTTAACACACATTCACAACCCTCCCAACCTGTTTTGTACGAACTTTGTTTTTAAAAAAAATAATATCGGAATGTTCAAAAAAATTAAGAAATACCATGTATTTATTTTTCTTTTAAAGTTTAAATATTATAAGTTATTTGATTAACTAAATTATTAGAGGTATTAGCTTGGGTTGTAGATTGGTGTGAGTTTTTTTTTATAAATTTTTTAATTACTTAAACTTTTGTCTTATTGGTAACTAATATCAGGTCACCAATAAACATATTTTCATAGAAGGATGTTAATAATGAAATAAGTCGATGATGTTATGCTGTTAATTTTTTTAATTATTTAAAATTTTGTCTTATTAGTAACTAACACTAGATCACTAATTAACATAATCTCATGGATGTGAATAGTGAAACAAGACGTAGACGATAGAATAACACTCACAAACAAAGTCGATATTTTGGTGGTGGACTCGGGTTACTCTCGGAGTACTCCGTTTGTCCAGTGGGTGCCCCGAGAGTGCTCGGGATTGAGTTTGTTGTCCGTTAAAAAAAAACAAACAAAGTCGATATTTGATTATTCATAAGCTAAAAAGACTAAAATACCCCTAAGAGCACAACAAGTTCAATCTTCGATTTTTTGTGCAAATATCTGAACCCTACGTCTCTCTCTCTCTCTCTCTCCCTCTTACCGCCTTCGATTGCATCCGCCCCGTTTTTTTCTTCATCGATTCACGAACAAATCAGGTAATTGACTCTGTCGATTTGTTAATTCTACAATTTTTGTTAGATTTGATGTTACCCAAGATCAAACTGTTAGTTAGATTAGGGCTAGGGTTTTGTCTTCAAATTGGTTCTAATCCTGTAAATATGTGATGATTGGTTTCCTTTTTCAGTTTGTTTTTGCTGTATGGATTAAATTCGACGGTTTTTAGTAAACACTAATGGTTTTTTATTGAAATTTTGGTTATGGATTACGCCTCACGTTTGATTTGTGATATTCTAGGGTTTAGTTGTTGTTGTTGAGCTGTTAGAATGATTTATTTGGCTGTAAATTGTTAAAGTGTTTAGCTATGTTGTCAAAGCGCACACTCATAGGACGAGCTTGGATCCCGGAGCTTACAAGGTATTTACATTAAAGCTAGGCGCATAGTATAAAATGCTGTTTTTTATGGTTTTAGTTAGTTTAGGGCTTAGGTTTTTTTAGGGTTTATTTTTACTTTTTTTGCCGGAGCTTGGTCGGAATTTAGCTGTAAATTGGCCTGAACCTGCGAAACATCACTTTTCCGGTTACAGCACACAAGGTGGATAGCAATGCACTTCTGTGCGTATGCGCCACGTCTTGTGTGCTTTTGACAATATAGGTGTCTAGAGGTTTTTGTGACCATTGAGCGTTTGTTGCAAAAGACTATTACTTATGCTAGAATTATAAAACAACCACAAAATATGGGTGAGTGTTAAAAGCTGACTTTTACTAGTGGGATTTAGTTTAGATGATTTGAAATGGGTAGTTTGCAATGAAAGTATGTATAATGATTAGAATTGGTCGTCTGTTGTTATGATTTGAAGTGAAGTGAAGTTGTAAGTAAGATGGTCAAAGTCAATGGAAGTTGTTATGTCACTATTTTGAATTGGTTGTGGGTGTGGAAGCTTTCATTTGTTGGCGCTTACATAGTTAGATCTTCCCTACGCCCGAAGCATTATGCTTTATTGTGTACGTTAAATAATGTTGTTTGTTAACAAGACTGATTTTGTATGCTTATCTATGTATTTATATTTTGTTTTCTTTTGTATTTTGCAGAACTAATGGCACATAGAATATTGAGAGATGTTGAGGCGGATGGTTGGGAACGATCTGATTTCCCAATCATATGCGAGTCATGTCTAGGTGACAATCCGTACCTTCGAATGGTATTTTCCAAGTTTTGTTCTTTCTTGTAATCTATGATTCATTTTTAAGTAGTAGCTTATTGTTTACTTACTTATAGAATAAAGTAGTACTATATTTACATATGTTTGGATTTGCATTTTGGAACCAATTGTCTGACGTTAATATAGTCAGAGTTTGTTTTCTGATAAAAACATTCTGCTACTTGTGTTATTTTGATGTCATATATTTTGTTTTGTATAATCAGTTTCATACCAACTGCATCAAAACTGATAAATAGGGTAAAATAAATTTACGTATTTACCT
The DNA here is from genome assembly GCA_030545235.1 of Helianthus tuberosus. Classification (NCBI taxonomy): domain Eukaryota; kingdom Viridiplantae; phylum Streptophyta; class Magnoliopsida; order Asterales; family Asteraceae; genus Helianthus; species Helianthus tuberosus. The sequence goes on along the minus strand of JARYGA010027693.1, from coordinate 3,343 downwards.
TTCTTTAAACATGATTTGAAGGACTTCTAGTTTCATTTAATTCACACTATTTTTCTCACATAGATGTCACTTTTGTAATTAGTTATTTCAATTTCTTAATTCATTAGAGGTAGCTAAACTTTATCTGATAATTTACAACTTAAAAGGTAGAAGTACAATTTTCGGTTTTGTGCTCAAATACTCCTAGTTATTTTATCATATGTTTTATTTGGCATCACATAATTTACATAACTTTATACATGTAAACGCCCCTCTTCAATTTTTTTTTTTGCTTACTAGACTCTTTTCTTGGTCTTTAGGGAAGGTTTATTGTTTAGCATTGTTGGGTTGCAGTTTAGCATATCCTAACTAGTTCAAGATATGTAAACATTCAGTGCGTCAGATTCTTTTTTCATTGTTTAATATGAAATTATATTTCATTTTATTCGTTTGGCTGTATGGGGCTCATTTGGTTTCTATACAACTTTAATATATGGGCATTCAGCTTTTTTTTTCATTGTATTTTACTATGTTAAGTCAACTGTCATTTACTCATATGGCCTAATGAGGTTCATGTGTTTCTATGCAAGATATTAAACAAAATTAATATATTGGCAGACAAAAGCAAATTATGATAAGGAGTGCAAGATCTGCACTAGGCCATTTACAGTGTTCAGGTGGAGACCTGGTAGGGATGCAAGATACAAGAAAAGTGAGATCTGCCAAACATGCAGCAAGTTGAAAAACGTTTGTCAAGTTTGCCTTTTAGATCTTGAATATGGTTTACCAGTTCAAGTTCGTGATACGGCACTCAGTATCAACTCAAATGACTCCATACCAAAGAGTGATGTCAACAGGGAATACTTTGCTGAGGAACATGATCGCAGGGTATGTACCTTTACAATCTATACACAATTTTTTAATGCAAATATAAAGTCACAACTGATATAATCTTATTATTATTGTTTCTTTGATGCAGGCAAGAGCTGGTCTAGATTATGAGTCCTCGTATGGAAAGGAACGACCAAATGATACTATTTTGAAACTGCAAAGGACAACACCGTATTACAAGAGAAATCGAGCACATATTTGCAGTTTCTTCATCAGAGGCGAATGTACTAGAGGTGCTGAATGCCCTTACAGGCATGAGATGCCTGTCACTGGCGAGTTATCCCAGCAGAATATCAAAGACCGTTATTACGGGTATGCCACTATCCACTCATCCCCCCTATTTCTTAAAACACAAATATATAACTTTTTTGTATTATGTGATTTGCAGAGTTAATGATCCAGTTGCGCTAAAACTACTAAACAAGGCAGGCGAAATGCCGTCATTAGAACCCCCAGAGGATGAGAGCATTAGAACGTTATACGTAGGAGGGCTGGATGCACGAGTTTCCGAGCAAGACCTTAGAGACAACTTTTACTCTCACGGTGAAATTGAGTCCGTAAAAATGGTTCTCCAACGCGCGTGTGCCTTTGTTACCTACACTACTCGAGAAGGTGCAGAAAAAGCAGCTGAAGAACTCTCGAACCGACTCGTCATCAAAGGCCTTCGGTTAAAACTAATGTGGGGCCGCCCACAAGCACCGAAGGTTGACGGCGAACCAGGTTCGGATGAAGCGAGACAACAAGCAGTTGCTCACAGTGGATTGTTACCCCGTGCGGTTATATCACAGCAGCAGAATCAGTTTCAGCCGCCAGGAACTTCCGCTAGTCAGGACCACCAACACCCGCCACCGCCAATGCATTATTTTAATATACCGCCTCCACCACCTCAGCATGGCCGTGCGTTTTATCCTTCAATGGATCCTCAAAGAATGGGGGCGGTGATCCATTCTCAAGACGGGAGTGGTGCTAGTGGGTCGGGTGAGAATAGAAGTGGTGGTTCAGATCAGCGGCCACATTATGCTGCTTATCCACCGCCACCGCTTCCACCTCAAGGCGGTGGACAATACTACCAGCAGTATTATCCGCCACCACCGTACGGGTATGGTCCACCTCCACCTTATCAACAATACCGTCCACCGTCTCATCCACCCTCAATGCCCCCAAGTGGACCAAGCGGTGAACAAGCACATCAACAGAAAGCACCAGTACCACCAGCGGCGCCACCAGTGGCAGCTGCGGCAGGGCCACCACCACCACAATGAAGAAAAAACTTTATTTGTGGTTAAACTGTGGGTTTTGCTAATATCATTCTGTTGAATGAATTATTTATGCTTGTTCATTTTTGTTATGCAGTTTGTATCTTGACGGTTTGGATGGTTTTCCAAATTACTTATTTTATAACTTCGGTTTAGTAAGTGCATGTTCTTATTGATTTTGGTAGGATTTTGATTGGTAAACTTTTTATCTAGTCTTAATCATGTGCTTGCTTCAGTTACTTTTATTTTAGTTTCTCAATCAGTCTTTTAAAATGTTTTGCTGAAAAAAATATATATTTTAATATTAGAAATGTGTTTCTAAACCAAATTGTTTTGAAAGATTGCAAATTATTTTGTTGGTACAAAAACCTGTTTGAAAAAGTCCCGGCTTCAGCACCTTTTTAACCGGTGTGTGATTTAGTAAATACACAGTTTACAACATACATGTGAGTTTGAGGAGTTTTAGATGAAGATAATTACAGGAATGGTTTGTGTGGTTAGACTATATCGCACCTTTAGTTTTTACCTTTCCAAAATTGCACATATAGGGTATGTTTGGTATAGAGCTTTTAGTAGTTTCTAGTTTTAAACTTTTAAGAAAAAACTCATATTCAATAAAAAGCCTTGTTTGTTTGAACGAGTTTGAAGCTTTTAGGTTAGGATCTTGAAGCTTTTGGTTGAACGCTCCTGCTAGTAGTGTTTAGAAGGAGCTACAAGCTTTTAGGGAAAAAACGACTATTTTAACCTCTAAAGATAATGAACTTTTTAGTTATGTTTTATTAGTTAAAGTAAATTATGATTTTGGCCCCTGTGGTTATATCACTTTTACCTTTTTAGCCCAAAAAAGAATTTTTTAACATCGGAGCCCCCAACATCTTTCTTTCTAACCCTAACGTCTTTTTTTCTAACCATTTTGGCCCCTAACATTTAATGGATGAGGTTAGTGTTAGGGGCCAAAATATACCGTTATTAGCTGAAAACTCAATTTTTTTTTGAAAACTTGAATACTTTAAAGTTTAAACACAAGTAGAATTTTAAGCCAAGATATACCGTTATTAGCTGAAAACTTAATTGAGTCATGCACAAAGCTAATGACCGAACCATAGTTTTAACCAAAATTGATTGGATTTTAAAGTCTCATAGCCAAAACTTTCGGTTTTGGACTTTTGGTTAGATGAGGTCCCACAACCAACCCAAACACCGATCACCCCCATCTT